>CM038795.1:186898489-186960730 GCA_021764765.1 Vicia sativa
ATAATCTCTAATAAACTACCCGCAAAAGTGTCCTACAAGATGAAGTAGCATTGTTTGAATATCATCACACATTCAACAAAAAAGAAAAAAGTGGCAACCCAAAGAATAGAACAAAAGAACAACAACTTCTTAATGCAAACTAAATCTACTCAATAGAAGTGGTTATGTAAGAATTGATGAATATCTATGCATATCAATAAACTACATTTGCTCCTCTACACATATAAGAGTTTCCTGTATACTATTGAAACAACTTTTAATCGACTAAAGGCTTCATACGCAAACCTTGTAACATTTGCTCCAAGTTATCAAGAATCCGCAAAGATAAAACACCAAATGAAACTTAGGTAGCCATTGCGACTTTATCCCCAAAAAATGTAACTTTGCACTTAGGTAACGCTCCAAGAAATAGTTCTACCCATATCATCATATTAAGAGACTTAATTTTCACCATCAAACTCATTGTCTTGATTAAATGACACATCCAAACGAAACAAACAAAATAGAAAAGTAAATACCTCCAAGATTAAAAGCATTTTACCTTAGGAATCCTTAACGGATTTTAGATGCATAGTCACATAGCTTCCAATTTTTTCTATCATTGCTCAAATTTCTCCGCCAAAACAACAACTATCACACATAGATAGTAACTTGTTTGTGTTGTAAGTTTGCAACTCAAACGAGTAAGCTTACAACAACCAAAATCTCACCGACACGCTAGGGAAAATATCACCAACAATTTCTTGTAACGCTTCACCGTTGTCTCGAGCTAGCATGGAGAGCCTGACAACGCAAAGAGTTACTACGCGTACAACCCGCTCGACATAACCCCTAACTACTTAATTCCAAACCTCCTTCCTCAATAACACTCTCCTCACAAACAAACCTACCACAATTACACATTTCATCAAAGAATTAAAAACATATACAATTCATCGAAACAAAATCAAAAATCAATTACAACATTGACTTACCTAAAATCCAAACGAAGAAACTCTAGTTGATAGCAAATTCAGTGTCTCGTAATCGCGATCTAATAAAAAGTAAACACACATTTCAAAATGAAAGGCTTACGATCAAATTCAAAGGAAGTAATTAAAAATATCACCTTCGATATGATTGTTGTTTGTCGATTTGTAATCCTACTTACTCGTGAGGGCTTATTCTCTCGTGGACTCGAGAAATTAGTCCCAGAGCTCGCTAGGTTCGGACTAGGAATGTGTATGAACGAAGAAGGAGAATCGAAACAAACCGGGTCGGGCGGCGGATTGTGTGGAACGAAGAAGAAGGAGAATCGATAATAAAACCGTGTGGACGAAGACGCTTGAGTCGAGCGATGAAGGACTGAGTGTCCGAGAGCTGGCTAACGTTAGCTAGGTCGGCGGCGAATGTGTAGGCTAAGAAGAAGGAGAATCGATAGCTCGTGTTTTGTTTTCCTTTTCTACTTGTTTTCTTTTTCTATTTTCTGTTTTTTAATATAATTTGAGAGGAGTAATGAAAATATTTAAAATTCCTATGTGTTAGAAAAAATTTTATTTTCCGTTTAATGAAAAATTTTTTTTTTTTTTATAATTGAGAGGAGTAATGGAAAATATTTTCTATTTTCTGTTTATAATTATGTGTTAGAAAAATTTAATATATATATATATATATATATATATATATATATATATATATATATATATATATTAATAAATTAGAGAAAATATTTGTTTTTAGTGTATGTTTTGGAGGGAAGATAATACCAAAAATTTGATAATGTTAAAAACATTTATACAACATTTCAAAATGTAGCCTTTTATTAGAACCACGTAACACTAAAATGTCCCCAAAAAATTTTTGGGGACAATTGTCAAAACATTGCTAAAGAAATAATATTTTAATGCTCTAAAATCGCTCCAAAAGCAAGCAGGCACAATTAACAACCGCTAATAAAAATAAAAGAGTATCGCCCATAAACGCCCCCAGTATAGGAACGATTATCAAGGGTTGCAAACATATTTTTGACAACAATCGTGAATCGTTGCCTATATGAATTTAAGGCAACAATTTCTACATGTTACCTAAAAAAGTGTTGCCAGAGACAACAAATGTTGTAGCGATTGTTGCATCGACTAAAAGATCATACATATCTCTACTCACAACTAGAAGTTTGTGAAATTATTTTCTCAGTTAATTTGACTAAGATCTTGTTTTCTAAATTTTTTTGAAATTTTTGTTTAAGTATCACATATATTACTAAAGTTGATATTGAACATCAAGTAATATGTGTTAATAAAAAAATGGACTTGAAAATTTATTCTTTAGACATCTAAAGTTGATTATATGGTTGATACTTATGAGATCATCATTTTGAAATTATATATTTGAAACACCCAAAGTATGGTATTAAGATATTTATTCGCATCAAGCCAACACATTGCGAAACATTTCTCCTTCATTGATGTATATAATGTATTCGTGTTAATAATTGGATACTCTCGTCTAAGAGAACTTTTTGATGTGTTGTGTATTTTCTAATTTCTCCAATATAATACAATGAGACGAGTCTTGAAAGTATTGAAAATTATATTAGATATAAATCTCAATTTTGAGATAATTTGAGCAAATAATTGGATACTTGGTTGCAATCCAGTAGGTTGAGTATTAATTTAGAAATTAAATTTTCCAATATTAGGGGAAAGATTAAGCGGGTGAAGAGTGAACCAGGAATTTAAATAAATAATTTAGAATAATTTTTCATCTTGATCCTCATATAAACAAATACGAAATCAAAAGTTCAATATATTTATCATTTTGTAAAGTTTATGAAAAACTTATTAGCTGTTAATACTCCTTTTAAAGTGGATTATCCTATTGGACAACTATATATTGCAAATCGGGCTATAAGCTGCTTCAAAGCACAGAAAAAATTGATTTCAATGTTAAAAAGTTCTCTACCAAGATAAGAAACTAAAGTTAAAGATGACTCAAGTGAGGTTATGAAAACTCTAAGAGCACTTTGACATAATTTATTTTTCGCATAAGAACTAATCACTACTTTGAAATATGAAATAAAGAGATCTTTATAAATTATGTCATGGATGAAATAGAATGGAGCCCAAATTAAGATCACCAAATAAAGTCGACATTGGTAATGTATTTGTATACAATATAGCGCTAAAGATAATAAACGTTAATCTAGGATTGTGAAATAAAGTCTACCAAAGATTGTAGACAAAGTGAGTATTGACCAAAATAAAAAGATTGATGAATCAAAGTCTATCCAAGATTATAGACAATGAGAACCTAACCAAAATAAATAGATTCAATTGAAGAATAATTAAACTCTCTTTAAAAGTTAATTTTTTTGGACATGTAGTCCAAATACCTCGAGGTGTGAAAACAATTTGATATAAATGATTTTTGTGAAAAGCAAAATAAGAATGGTTAAAATAAACCTTGATGTTTTTCTCAATGATTTTTACAAAGAGCTAAGATCGAGTTTGATGGAACATATCCACTTGTAGTGGATTCTATTAAGTTTCAATAATTAATTAGCCTTGTAGCACATGTCCATCACGGGGAATATTTTCCTCGATCTCCATCCCCCAAATCCGCAGTGATCCACAATGATCGAATCCTAATAAAATATCTATATTCGATCAAACTATGGCAATAGTATTATTATTTTTACTTTTATAAAACACACATTTTGCATCTTTGATTTTTTAAATAAAAATACATCTTGCATCAATAACAAAAAAGCAAAGCACATATTGTTGCTAATATTTTTCTATAAAAAATAATAATTATTAACATAATTTGTTGCTACCACATGCTTCACTAATTTACAACCAATTGTAGCTATCATCCAATGATTAAGTAAGATTGTGTGTAAAGTCCATAAATATTAATTTATTAATTGAGCGAAAAACATGTACTAATGGAAGTAAAGTGAATTTGAAGAGTAATTGTCATAAGCACAATGAACAAAGAGGGATTATTGTGATCAAGGCCGGTGAAGAGGATGTGCAAGTTGTGCAATAGCACAGGGCCTCCCAATTTAATAGGGCCTATGTTTTACTGTTATATACTATTTTCAAGAAAAAGAACTAGGGAATAGAATAATAAATATTAGAAATTATATTGTATATGCATGATATAGCTTGTTATCTAAAGTGTTCTATCCATTTCTTGTTATGACAACTTTCAAAATGATACTAATTAAGTTGTATACGTTTAAATAATATTCTTTGACAAAATAATAATAAATACTCCTACTAACTTAGAACAGTACGAGGATGAGTGACAAAACTGTTGATTATAATCATTCATCAATGAAACAGCTCTATAATTAAGAATTTCTTGAACAACAATTATTAAATATGTCGTATTATTCTGCAATCGTTAAAATTTAGACAAGAGTTAAACAAATTAAACTCAATAAATTAAGAAAAGTTAAATAAATTTAGACAACAGCAAATTTGTTGGTCATCCCCAAATTTTAAAGGCTTGATTTTTTTTTTCATTAAATAATAATACACAAAAATGTTACAATAAAAACTCAATAAATTAAAAAATACTATGAGAAAATACATAAAAAATAAAATTGATTAAAAATTAAAATAATCTAATTAAATTTATTTTTATTAATATATAATTATAATTTTCATATCATTTTAATTATTATAATTATATGTTATACAATTTAGGCCTATTTTAAAATTAGACTGGGCCTCCCAATTGATTAGGATGACCCCGGTTGTTATGATGATGTGATTAGAGAATGATTAATGGAGGAGACAAAGATAATTGAGAAAAGAAAAGGAAAGGAAGAGAGAATGTAACATCTTATGTGTTGGGAACACTTTTAGGATTAGATACTTAGATAGTGAAATAATATTAATAAAATATAAAAATTAAATGATCCACTAAAATGACTCTTTATTTTTAATATTAATATTTTTTTTTGTAAAATTATATAATATATAAAATATAAAGTTAAATAATAAGTTCTAATCCACGAGGCAAGGCTTTCCATTCCGTCCCAAAGTGTCATCATCGGGGAACTTTTGCCTCCATCCTCATCCCGCTGGAGAAAAAATCACTTCACTGCCCGTTCAAGATAATCCCCAGATCCCCATTAAGAGATGCAAATTGACATCGCTTAGTTGAAATATTAGATTAGTGTTGTGTAACTCAAGCCCAATTATAATTGTATATAAAAGTCATAGTGTGTTATTATTTATACAATTCAATAATACAAATTTTATTTCTTTTATTATTATCTCTTCCCACTAAAATATCTCACGATTAACATAGGTAAAAAATTTAAAAGATTATAGAAATATAACAATATTTTTATTAAACTAAAATCATAGACTTTAAAGTAAAATAAATATATTTTAATGGCATTGAAAAGAAAGTATAATACTTTTAAATTGGAGGTCGTCGTGATGCCTCCATAATAATATAAAAGAAAAACAATTTAGTCAGTATTATCTGCTGCATTATTTCACTGTAATCGTCTTAAAAATATAACCCCTAGCTGCGAGACCGATAAAATAGAAGATAAAAATCAAGAATAAATTATTAAATTTTCTATTATTAAAATTTCTATTTTGATCAATATAAGTAGAGCTTATTTTCCTATTGTGTTTTCAAGCATTTAACCAAGTTGCATCATATCATTGATATCAACACATTGACATCTCACTTCAACACACCTCACAATTAAAGGATACTTGCACATACTTCTTGACAGTCAAAATTGGTATAACATACCTTAAATAGTGCTGAAAATAAAAAATATAAAAAGATTGTTACTGAATAAAGTAGAATAAAGAGCAAGTTTGAAGTAACTAATTGAAATTTGAAATACTGAAAATATCATATATACCTTCAACACCCGCTGAGAATATAATGAAGATAATAACATAAATAAACTTTAAAATAATAAAACTTTTCTCCATTTGCACGTTACCGATAAAATGTAATTTGATCAATTTATAGTATGGAAACCAAACTCTCCTTAGATAAATTAAATAGTTTTGATCTCTTAGAGATTTGTAAACAACCATTTCTTGCATTAGAATAATTATAAAACGTTACTTTAAAGATATCAATGGGTTATGTTTGTCTTTTTAGCACCCCTAAAGCAGGTCACATGAAAAAAACCAGTCAATCATAATTTTTATTTTACCATCTTTCGATTATTATTTAACCTTTCATAATAAAAAATTAAAAATTAAAAAGAAAGTAATTCTTATATTATTTTTATCTTTTATACAAATTGTTTTGAACCACCCACAAAGGTCACATGTAAAATTCCAATATTAAGCGCTGTGAAAAAGCGCGAGGAACAAGTAGGAACCTATAATAAAAAAAAGCACGGGGAATAAGTAGGACTCCACTATGAGAAAAGGCACGAGGAACAAGTAGCACCCCATCTAAGCACGAAACATGTGATTTTGATATCTTATTCATTTTTCAATTTTAGAATTAATTAGACGATGGTTCGGACGTCACACCATAATAAGCAAAGTGATTTCACTACTATCAAAAAGGCTTTTAACGATAGTTGAATTAGATATATAATTATGTGTCTAGGCGTATGTAGTGTATTGTTATATATGTGTTATTTTCAATCATGGTTCAGTGACAATTGTAGAGAACTGAATAGCGTGCCCTTATAAGAACTATTAAGAGTAATAATTGTTGTGATATTGTTTATGAATAAAAGTCAAACGTATCATACCAGAATCAGCAATACAACATTTATAAACTGGTATCAAATATATTATTACATCAAAATATACGTAAGAATGAATATTAAAGAATAGAAAATAAAATTTGAAAATTCAAGGAGATGTAATCATTCGACAACTCGAAGTAGGAAGAAATCTTTCCATCTTCCAAGAGAATAAAAGGCGTATAGAATTAAAGAATCAATAAGGAGTACTAGTACATGACGTGTGAAATCTTTTCAACTTCTATGAGAAGTAGAAGAATTAGAAGAAACAATATAAAAGCATAAGAACACAAACCCAACTTCATCCAAAGGAATCAAAATGAGTTCATTTGCTCAAGCTACCAACAATGTTGATAATCAATATATTGTTGTTGTAGAGGGTGTTGTGGTGAAAAATCATCCTTATAATTAATAGGATAAAAGAAGTCGGTCTTGTGCAATAGAAATGTACTTAGAGCTCTCGAGTTATTAGAAGAAGAAGAAGAAGAACAAGAATAAGAATAAGAATAAGAATAAGAAGAAGAAGAAGAAAGTTAGAAGAAGAAGAAGAAGAAGAAAAGAAGGTTGAGAAGGAAGATAAGTTTTTTTTTTCTCATTTGATGATAATGATGCTAACTATGATTGGTCAAACATCCTCTCAGCCAGAGGATTTAGATTTGATTAAGTTTATGTAATAAAAGTTTATATGTAATGAAAGGTTATCAACTTAAATCTATCAACTAATATAAGTTTTATGAACTTACTCATAAGAAACATGATCTTTTAGTTGTATTTGCTCAGTTCAATGCATATGCAATTTCAACATCAACAATTGAATTAAACTATTACATTTCAACTAATATACTAACAACCTCATTACCCTTAAATAGTTTAATACTTCGACGTTAATGAAAGCCTTTTCATTTTTATTTATATGTAACAACTCTTGAGAATAATTCATATCTAGAACTTCTGAGGGTCAGTCAGAAGTTTTGATGTTCAGTAAGGCATATCCAAAAATTTTGAGGGTCAGTCAGAAGTTCTGAAGTTCAGTAAGGCATATCCAGAACTTCTGATGTTGTGATGTTGTGATGTTATGATGTTCTGGTTCCTAAACTTAGTTATTAAGTTTAGTTTTAAGGGTACTTTAATATTTGGTAGTTTGTATCATTAGTATCTTTTATCTTGGTCGTCAAGATTAGTTTTAATTAGGGTTTATATGGCATATTTATTTTGACCATTTTGTGTTTAAATAGGTAATCCTATGTTCTTAATAATACAACAATCCTTATTTCTTTACTTGGTAGCCGCTATTCTTTTATTATTCCATCATTCGATCACTTTTATGCCTGCACCAACAAATTGGTATCTAGAGCTCCTAAGAAACACAGAAACACGAGTAAACGTGAGTTTGGTTGTGTGGTTTGTTTTGCTTCTAGGGTTCACGTTGAATCTAGAACAAGAATCATTTTTTTTTTTTCATTGGGTTGGGAAACATTGTGTGAGTGAATATCTAAGTGTATTGCATAAGGTAAGATGAACGGAACAAACATGAACACCAAACTTCCAATTTTGATGGCAAGAATTGGAATTGATGGATGATTCAGACATGTTATTTGGAGCTCAAGTGTTCTAGAGCTTGTTATCGATGGTATATCCAGCTTGCGAAGATACAAATGAAGATGAGAGAGGCGCAGAGAAACAAGAAGAAGAGAGATCAAAGCTCTGCCTACATCCATCGCGTGTGGATATTAATGTGTTTCGAGAAGATTGTTGATTCTATGACATCAAAGAAGGCATGGGACACATCGGGTCGTTACATGGTGACACATCAAGAAAGAAGGTGAAGCTCCGTCCTTGAGAAATCAATATGAGAATCTCAACATGAAGAATAGTGAGAAAGTTTAGCATTTCAAGAGTGATTCTAATCACTAATGAAATGAAAGCTTCAGGAGAAACACTTTTTGAACAAGTAATCATAGAGAAAGTTCTAAGGTCACCTACTCCTCAACTTGATTACATTGTTATTGCCATTGAACATTCTAAAGATTTGGAAACCATGAAAATAAAAGAGTCGCAGTAGTCTAGAAGCGCATGAGTCATGCTTGAATGAAACAACTTTGAGAGGGAAGTTGAGCAGTGCTCAAAGCTTCTTTTATCAAGAAAGACCAAGCCTTTCGTGAGGCCAAGTATAGACATGGTGATAGATTCCAGAAATCAGAAACCTCAAATTTTGGTGAGAAGAAACATCCGAAGGGAAAGGAGAGGAGGAAAGTTCAATGTTATCAAGTAAATTTGGCCATTTTGCTAGAGATTGTTGGTCAAACAAAGAAGAAGAAAAAATAGCCAGAGGTGATTCAGATGATGAACCAGTACTATTGATGACTTATGAATCTGACGATGAACCTGTGATGTTGTCATTTTCGATTCGAACGGGTTAAGATGAATATGAATATTTTGATTCTAAAGGAGTGTCTCTTTATGATTCATAGTCGAAAATGACATTGAAGATTCAAAAGTTGAAACTTCGAAGAAGAGTCAAGTTGAAACTTCAAGAGTCGAAATGACATTGTAGATTTTGAAGATGAGTTAGAATCGAGGTTCTTAGAAGAATCGAAGTTAGAAGATGACTCGTCAAGTAAAGTCGAAACTCAAGGTGATCCCGAGTCTCAAGAAGAATCAAGATGTTAGAATCTCAAGAAGATTCTCGCTCAAGATGAGTCTAACATGAACGTTTAAAGATGAGTCGACTTGAAAGTTCTCAAGAAGAGTTAGAGTCAAGATGAAGAATCTTCCTGGAGACTCTAAGGACGAGTCGACATCAATACGATTTCGATTCATATTTTGATGATGATCCAACATCCGGAGGCGATCATGTTTCTGGAAGGAAAACCTGTAATGAGGGTTCGGAGGACAAGCTTCTGGAGATGATCATGCTTTTGTGGTAATCATGACTCTAAAGGTGGATCTTTGAAGGAGGAGCTTTAAAGGCACCATCCTCTTATGATGGTCATGATTCCAAGAAAGAGTTTTGAAGGTAATCCAACTTTTGAAGTGTTAGTGTTTTAGGTTGGCATTACTTTTTGGTAAAACTAAGTTATGACAATGTCTTGATAAATGTCATGACATTCAGAGATTGAAGATAAATCCTACTTGACAAGGATGTTTAAAGTACACCGTAATCGGAAGATAAAAGTCAGGTCGAATTCTAGAAAATAGTCCGATGTCATAACAGTTATGACATTCGTGTGACATTCGTTCTACAAAACTGCTTTTCCTAAGACTTTTCAGGAAGTTCGTTGAGTGCTATATTATGTTTTTCTGTTACTAGAATGCATGCTCACGTATGTTAGGTTAATCTTAGTTAAACCTAAATTGGTTGTTGAAAAGACCATGTTTTTAGGATTAATTTAAGTGAACCCTAGCTATCTTTATGGAAGCCCAAAATTGAAGTTTCAGGATTGCTTCTATAAAAGGAATTCAACCCTTACAAATCGCTTCGCGCCCTGGAATTTATTGAAGATTTAGCAGTTGTATTTTGTGTAATTCTAGTTTCTTCAGAAGACAAGCAATTATCAATTGATAAGTGCCTTGGACTAGGATTTGTTAAGGGTAGTTTATCACCAAAGCTGAAGCACGAGTGTTTGTCTCTTGATTGAAGCTTTGAAGCAAGATCAAGATAGTTTATTAAAGTGTGTCTTCACACCAATTAATCAATAAAGTTGATATCATCAGATTGAGGGGAGTGAGTAGAACTCAGTCTAAGTAGGACTTAGATTGAAGTTGTATTGGGTAGGTTTTATGTGAAGGAGATAAACCTGTTGGTTTATTCCCGAATTAATTCTACTAATGTGAATTTCCCGGCTGGTAGCCCTGATGTAGTGTAGTTAGACAACGAATCGGGTAAACAATTTATTGTGTTCTTTACTACCTTAAATTTATTGTGTGAATTGTTAATGAGTTTCGAGAAGTGTGTCATAACATTCTCCGTGACACGATCCGCTGCTGCAGAATTTAATTGGTATCAGAAAGCGTGCAACATCATATTTCTAGGTGAGATCTAGGGATAATAGTTTCGCATAATGGATAAAGAAGGAGGATTGGAGGTGACCACCCATTTTAGAAAGGGTCTAATTATGATTACTGAAACCTCATATGGTAGCTTTTTTAAGATCGGATATCAAAAGCTCGAGAATACTTTATTAAAGGATGGAAACATCCCACCAAGCTTGAGAAAGGATTCATCGCCTTGAAACCCGAGGAAGAATGGAGCAAAGAGGAAGAGAAGTTAGCATTGTGAAACCCTAAAGCATCTGAATGCCTTATTCAATGGTATTGATGTAAATATCTTCGACTAGTTCAACAATGTGAGTTCGCCAAGGATGTTCGGGGACACTCAAAACTACTCACGAGGGACATCCAAGGTGAAGATGTCAAGACTTCAAATGCTCACTACCAAATTTGAGAATTGAAGATGAAAGAAGATGAGATATTCATGAGTTTCACATGAATATCTTGGAAATTGCAAACACCTCGAGCACTTGGTGAAAGATGTCAAGAAAAACCGGTGAGAAAGATTCTCCGATCCCTGCCTAAACGATTCGCAATGATAAGGACCGCAATGGGAGGAGGCCTGTGACATCGCCACCGAAGGTTGAAGAACTTATGGATCCTCTATGACTTTGAGATGGGAATCGTCGGAACTAAGATGGAAGAACAAGAGCATAGCACTTCGTGGTCCAATAACGAGGGATGCAAGGTGGATGATGAAGAGAAGATATCCAAGCTATGTTTATGCTTGGAAGGCGCTCACCGACTCATCAAGAGTGGTTGATCCAAAGTCAAGGTCCAATGTCAAGGACATTTCATCCGACATTGGCATCTTATGACTCCGTGAGAAGATCCAAGCTCAAGAAAAGGAAGTCAAAGCAGAAATCTAGTGTCATGGTGTGAAGGATACGGGCATATTAAAGTCGAATGTCCCACCTTTCTAAAGAAACAAAAGAAAGGAATGGTCCACTTGTCCGATGGTGATTCGTGAAGTGAATCCGAGGAAGAAGGAGCCAAACTTGTCACCGCCTTCGTGTGTACACCTCGATATGGATTCTAGTGATGAGGTGACATTTAAGAGTTTGTCAAACCAGTGAAGTCCGGTATAAAAAGTGGTGAAGTATGTCTGTCACATAAGATAACGGTACAAAGAGTTGGTATTATTTTATCCGGTGATATATACCGTTAGGTTATATCGATCGCGTCCATAGAGATTGGTTATTGATTCGCTCGATAATTCCCACCGCTAATGAGTTTGAGATTAAAAGAAATGAAAATAAAAGACAAAAAGTAATGAGCAAAAGTATAAGATAGACAAATTTGTCCTAATCGAATGTAAACTACCCGTCATGCACTTAAATCTACCACCCATGTCATACTACCACGATACTGGCTCGGTCATCACATACCTCTCACAATCTAAGCTATTTCTAACCCAAATTGAGAATCCTCCTAAATCATCTCAATATCCATTCTTGCATATCTCGAACAACATAGGAATCAACTCATCACCTCCATACCCATTCCCGCATACTTCACCGACGAGAGGCATTAAGTTCGGTACTCTATAGTGAATGTTAGCTCTAAACCCATTTCTAGCTTTTCGAAACTAACAGATAATCATCCTAGGTAAGAATCTAAGCAATCATCCCTAGCAAAGCTCAAACCCCAACATAAAGTAAAACCCAAGATAATCACCAACACAAATTGCAAAGCAAACTTTATACAAGCCAAAGGATAAATATACAAGAGTTATGAGTAGAAATACACACAAACCCCAACAAAAGAGATTACAAAGAGAAGATAAGAAGAGGAACCACAAATCTCCATTGGTTGTCAAGCCAATCAAGAGGATTCGATCCGATCATCAAAATGCAAGCTCCAATGTTGTTTTCCAAGCTAATCTACCAAAGAAATGAAGGTGATGGTGTTGGACTCAAAAATACCCAACCCATAACCTAAAATGTGTTTTGAGCCCCTTTAAAGAATTCGAAATGTAGGCGCGCCAATATGCTTATTCATGCTAAGCGCCGGTCCGCTATTTTCAAAGATTTTATTTTTGTCAGATCTTGAGAACCGAACTTAATTGCCCTGGCTTGAAGCGTTGAAAGCTTATGCAATGCTCTATCCAACCATGAAGAAATATCAACCAAATTGATGATTTTTATTGTGTTGAATTTGAGCTTTATTCGATGACGACAGTAAAATCGCACTCAAGCTTAGCCTTTGGCCTTTATTACCGGATGCTCCAATTATGAATGAATACCTATAAAAGAGATGAAAACTATCAAATGATACAATATTTACATAAAACTCAATTATTCTAATATGTACACATTTATACAAAAGTCGGATTATTCAACTAAATATCAACAAAAGAACTGATAAGTGCCACAAAATATATACACACAAAATAACTACATTTTGGCACTTATCAAAGAAATGGAAATGTAAAAGCTGATTGAGAAGTTGGAAGTCGAGAATGTGAAGTTGAGGTCGAAAAGGAAAACATGCCCACCATAAATCACCTCAATAATGATATTACAATGTCAACTCCAAACTTGATCGATGTCTAAATTTGTCAAAATGTTGACATCCTGCATCGATAAGTTGGAAGAAATCCTTCACAAAATGCGTGAAATAAGCATGGTCTAGGATATGTATTAAAAAGAAACCCACATGACATGAAGAAGAAGAGGCATGGGAAACCAATGTCAAAACAGTTGTCACAACATAAAACAGGAAATGTGTCTGGCTCGATATGTGGAGGCTAAGAAATTTGTTAATAACAAAAGGAATAACAGACCTAATAAACCAATGTCAAAACAGATGTCACAACATTGGGTTCAACATCAAAATCATAGAAATATGAACAAAAAGTTTCAAAGATGGAGATGTCATTATCAGGAAGGTTTGGTCACATAAAGCCTTTTGCTTTAGACTACATGGATATCCTAACCAAGTTCATGATGTGAAGCCTAAGACCACAGGTATCATACACTCAATAAGGAAGAGGACTGAGCTCTAGTAGCTCACACTTCTTAGAGTGTCCGCCAAGGAAGATTGGTACTTTGACATTGGATGTTCTAAGCAATGACTGGAGATGTAAATCTTCTTAATGATGTTAAACCTCATTCTACCATTGTTACTTTTGGAGATGGAGCTAAAGGAGAAATCAAAGGTGTTGAAACTCAAACTGGTCCGAGTTCCAAACCTAAATGGGTGTTCCGGTAAAGGTTTGATCGCCAATCTCATCAAGATAAGTCGCCTATGGATAGGGATTCAAGCTAACTTCACTAAGTCTCGAATGTCTTGTAATTAATGATGAACAAGAAGTGATTATGAGAGGATTCAAATCAAAGGACAACTCTACATGTGGAACCTCGAGAACACCACTGCCTTTCCAGATGTACTACGTATAAAGATGAAGAGGCAAAGAAATTGTGGCACCAAGAACTTAGTCATTTACACCTGAGGAATGAAAAGGATCGGCCCATAGAGGGAGTCAAGGATACCAAGATTTCACATTGATAAAGGGATAACTTGCAAATATAAGGCGGACAGAAACCAAAATGTCACACTCAATGTCTAGACATCCGATCACTCTAAAGTATTGAAGCTGTAACTAGGATCCGTATGAAGGCCAACCAAGCTCCTTACTGTCAAAGGATATAGGAGAGGAGGCTTGAATAAAACCCCTTTTGTCAAGAATGGAGGAGAAAAGATCATGGTGACTCACATTTATAGTAATGACATAGTATTTGGAGGAATGTCAGACACAATGGTGAGACATTTTGGCAACCAAATGCAAGCTGAATCTGAAGAGAGCCTCATGGGAGAGGTGATTTATTTTCTTGGACTGCAAGTCTCACAGATGGAAGACTCAACATTCCTTCCACAGAGCAAGTTTGCAAGGAATTGTGTCAAGAAATTGGGAATGAAGAATGGCTGCCATAATAGGACTCCTGCTCATACCCACTTGAAGTTGTCCAAGAAAACAAGTGGAGAAAGTGTTGATCAAAGCTGTGTAAAAGCTGCTTGAAGGATGTTTCTTCTTGAAGAACAATCTTATTTCTTGGATCAGCAAGAAGCAAAACTGTGTGTCTCTATACAATGTTGAAGCTGAATACATAGCAGCTGGTAGCCATTACTATCAGATGATCTGGATGAAGCAGAAGTCGATCGAGTACAATGTCACAAGATGTCATGACATTGTACTGTGACATTCTTACTAAAACTCGAGGCTCGGTCAGCTTTAAGTCTTTAAAGGGCAAATTGGTATTTGTCAATATGATGAGTTGTAGCAATTAACCTGACTTACAACAAGGGATGGAAGGACCTTTACTTCAATTATTTATAAGTGGGTTATTTAATTATTTTCATCTTAATTTTAAAAGGTCTAAGAATAGGAAGAGACTCCCACATATAATAGTTTCTTCATTTGAAAGTAGTATCACATTTTCTTCATCCAAAAGAAACCTTGAAACCCTCTGCCATTCGCGCTCTCATTCTCACAAAAGCCATCATCAAAGTATGTATTCATCATCTTCATCATCTCAAGAATCGCTGCCATCTTCTCCATGGTCAAGTTAGGGAAAATGTCAAGCCATGCAAGCCAAGCACGAGGGTTACTCCGCTGCAATGGCCACTGACCCAAAAAGTCAAGAAATTACGCACAAGGAACGCAAGAAGGTCACAAGCATCTCCTTCTGGTAAGACTTCTGTACCATCATCTTCAGTTCCTCCAGAAATATTGAACAGGGAGGGATCTAGGTCAGTGCATGAAGCCATAGCTAGGATAGTGACTAGTATCCTAAATGAGAATCAATCAGCACTGGGTTTCAAATTCCTCCAACCATAAATGCTAGCCCTAGTTTAGCAATGATCCGATGTCATCGAGAATGTCAAGACATCCGTGATGATGTTGATTCTCCCGCCAAGAATGATGTAAATCCTCTCGTTCTAGTTCCCTGTGTAAAGATCATAATGATATTGAACCCCGCTGCTGATGAGAATAAGATGTCTGATGAAATTCTGAGGAATCCCAAGAACAATGGACCTGTTAAATCCCTACCGCTTCAAATGATAATATCTCGATAGCATCCTTGAAGACTCTAAGAAAAACACTAACCGTAATGTTGATCCCTATCATCAATCTAGATGAGGAATTCTCCGATAATGACCTCATAGCTAAAGTTAATCCTAGCATTGCTGAAGGGTGATGAATAGAAAGGGAAGCGTAATGTTGTTCCAAGTTCGCTCGTGAGAAGGTCTAAAGTTACTCATAAGAATCCTAGAGTTGAGAACAAGTCAGAAGAAAAATCTGGTAAAGACAAGGCTGGAACTTCCAAAGGGAAGAGTAGGGTGAAGACTGCTGGAGGTATCTCTAGGCCAAAGAGAACCCCAATTATAAAGAAGAGAAAGGCACCTGAACCCTCATAACAGGATGATGATTCTGATTTTAATGTCGAAGAGAATTTCTCAGACATTCACCCAAGAAAGAAGCCTTCTCTTTGGAAACTGTCCAAAGTCCCTGAAGTGGCAATTGACAACATTTCTTTCTGCCACCCCGAGAATGCTAACAGTGGAAATATGTGTTTGAAGAGAATTTCACTTGAAAGGGAATCAATAAAAGTGCTCTTGATTGCAAGGATGTGATTGATCCGATTAAAGAAGTCTTAATAAAGACCGTGGTGAAGTTCTCAAATTGTTATGAAGTGTTGGTGAAGGAGTTCATTGTGAACTTGTCATGGTCAGGCTGATGGAAAGTCACCGATTTCAAGACTGCTTATGTCGAGGAAGAAGAGTGAAGTTTTCCCAAGTGTGATAAACAAATATTTGGGAAGATCGATGATGCTCAACCCGAGCTAGAAGAAACCGATGATCAACCGCCACACAATCATCAAGCAAACAAGTGAAACATCGCCAATGAAAGGAAAACTAATCGCCAAAGAACTAAGTGTTAAGTTTGCTATTTTGCACAAGATAGGTGCAAGAACCGGGTTCCAACAAACCACAAGTCCACCATCTCCATTGGTCCGGGCAGTATTCATCTTGCTGTAAGCACTAATGCAAAATTTGATTATGGCACTTATATCTTTGAGCGCACCTTAAACATGGTGAAAGTTATGCAATTAAGGGACCAATAGCCTTCCCTCCTCCCTGTGGAATTATAATTGATCAAGATCCGACATCCTTGGTGACAGAGATTCAATATGCGTAAGAGCTCCCGCTTGATTTCATTACAAGCTCTTTCAAGGCAAACATGTCCCAGATATTGTCATGACATCGAGACATCAATCAAAGAAAATTCTCGGCAAATGTCATTGTCAGGTTAAAGCAACTTGCAAGGAGCTTGAAGCTAGAAAGCAAAGTATGGAAGAACCGATCTCTACTTGAAAAGGAGAAAGACATGAGGTTGAGGATGAAGGGCCCGCTGAGATGATTCTCACGCAAATATGGATGCTGATGCTGATGCTGATCAAGCAACTACTGGTGAAGAAGGTTCTGAAGATGCTTCCTTCCACAGGGATTCTTTTGGAGAGGAGAGCACTTAAGTTGTAACTGCGCCTCTTGCTTCTGTCTATTGTTTCCAGTTCCTTGTTCTGCATTTTCCTGTTTTGTTTCTTTGGATAATTGTAATATTTTGACAAAGATGTAACACTTAACTATGCTGGTACTTTTCTCTAATATATGATTGTATGTTTGGGGCACTTTTACTGTTTTCTTTGGACCCTTTGTGGCTAAAAAGGGGGAGAAGAACTATTGTGGGAAACTGTATTGGGAAATTGGGAAACTGTATGGTTTAAATTTGTATGTGGGCAATTGTGGGCAATTGTGGGAAATTGTGGGATTTTTGTATGGGTAGAATTTATCTTATCTCTAGGTTCTAGTTTCTTTAAGCTTAGGATAGCTTAGAACTAGTTTATTCTTCTGCTGCATAGGTTCTCTGATTTGTTAAGTAGTTTTAGCCAAAAATGTGCCAAAGGGGGAGTTTGTTAGTGTTTTAGGTTGGCATTACTCTTTGGTAAAACTAAGTTATGACAATGTCTTGATAAATGTCATGACATTCGTAGATTGAAGATAAATCCTACTTGACAAGGATGTTTAAAGTACAACTTTAACCGGAAGATAAAGTGTGGCGAATTCTCGCAAAATAGTCTCATGTCATAATGTATGTTATGACATTCGTGTGACATTCTGCTCAGAATTTATTTTCCCGAGACTTTTCGTGAAGTTTGTTGAACTATATTATGTTTTTCTCATTAGAATGCATGCTCACGGCTGCTAGGTTAATCTTAGTTAAACCTAAATTGGTTGTTGAAATACCATGTTTTTAGGATTAATTTAAATGAACCCTAGCTATCTTTACTAAGCCCAAAACCGAAGTTACAAGATCGCTTCTATAAAAGGAATTCAACCTTACACTGCTCCGAATTTATTGAAGATTTAGCAGTGTTGTATTTTGTGTAATTTAGTTTCTCAGAGCTAAGAAATTATCAATTGATAAGTGCCTTGACTAGGATTTGTTTGTAAGGGTAGTTTATCACCAAAGCCGTGAAGCACGAGTGTTTGTCTCTTGATGAAGCTTTTAAGCAAGATCAAGATAGTTTATTGTGTGTCTTCATAATTCAATTAATCAATAGGTTGATATCACCGTTGGATTGAGGGGAGTGAGTAGAACTCGTGTCTAAGTAGGACTTAGATTGAAGTTGCATTGGGTAGGTTTTAAGTGAAGGAGATAAACCGTTGGTTTATTCCTAATTAATTCTACTAATTGTGAATTTCCTCCCCGGTTTGGTAGCCCCTGATGTAGGTGTAGTTAGACACCGAATCGGTAAACAATTTATTGTGTTCTTATCACTGCTTAAATTTATTGTGTGAATTGTTAACAGAGTGTTAGATAGTGTCATAACATTCTCTCGTGACATCACGATCCGCGCCAGAATTTCATGAAGGTCAGGTTCCGGACAAGGTCCAAAGTTAACAAAGGTGGAACTTCTGGAAGTAAACTTTTAAAGAAAGACCAGAAAGAGATATGGTTCCGAGTAGAAGGAGATTCTAAACAAGAGGCGGTTAGAGAAGTTCTCAAGAAGAAAGTGTGGAAGGCCATTGTAAAAGAACCTGAGGCTCGTAAGGAAACAAGACTTGAAGTTAATCGAGCTTTAGGAAGAAGAAAGCCATCGGCTGATGTGTTTTCAAGGTGGAGCTAAGCCGATGGATTAGTTGGCACAAAGCAAGGCTAGTGGCCGAGGTTTTCTTCGAAACCCGACTAGACTATTTTGAGGTGTTTGCCCTCGTAGCTAGGCATGAAACAATCGATTGGTGATTGCTTTAGCTGCAATAAAAGTTGGTCATCGATGCATTTGGATGAAGTCACCATTTATGAGCGGTCCATTACAAGAGGAGGTATACATATCACAACCTTCTCGCTTCGTAAAAGAATCAGAAGGATGGTGTACAAGTTACACAAAGCTCAGATAGATGAAGCAAGCACTCATAGCTCGAATCGAATATTTATTCATTTTTCAAGAAGGTGTGTTTTAGAAATGAGATGGAGTATGGTGTGTATGTGAAACATTCTAGAAGCAATATGATTCTAGTGTGTCTTTATGTTGATGACATATTGCTTACGGGAGTTTTCCGTAAGATATCACCAAGTTCAAGAAAGTGTTGATGAATGAATTTGATATGAAAGATCTATGAAATATGGTATATTTCCCGTGATGGAAGTTTTATAATCAATGGAGGGTATCATTTTGCATCAACCAAGTATGAACTTGAACTTCAAGAGATTTAAGATGCGTAATTGTACATTGTCGTGACACTATCGTAAACCAATAAACAATTGGACTCTAACTCGATGGTGATTTTGTGGATGCTACAACCTTCAAGCAGCTTGGTTGGTTCTCTAGGTATTTGTGCAATACCGTATTTGACATTTGCTATGCGCTTGGAATGGTCAACAAATTTATGAGTAATCCAAGTGGTCCAATTACCAAGCTGTGTGATTATGAGGTATATAAAAGGAACTCAAATATGGAGTGCTATTTCCTTCGAGAGAGAGTCGAACCAAAACTAGTGGCTACTCCGATTCTCGACCGGTGGAGATAGTTGACAAAAGAAGTACCGGCTACTTGTTCAAGTTTTTGGGAGGTCCTATTTTTGAGTTCCAAGAAACAACCTCATGTGGCCCTATCAACATATGAAGTCGAGTATATTGTAGAGATGTAGTTGCATGTCAAGTTGTTCGCTTCCGAATCTTTTGAGGATTTGAAGATTGTGATAGAGAAACTCGTCGTTGATTGATAACAAGTCTCGCAATCAATCTTGCCAAGAATCAAGTGTTTCATGGAAGAAGCAAGCATATTGACACAATTATCATTTTCTAAGAAGTCAACACATAAAGGAGTGTTAGAAGTTCGCACTATAACACCCAAGCAACCGCGATGTTTTGACAAAGGCTATCAAAATCGACCAGTTTCTTCGTTTAAGAAATGAAATTGGTGTGTTAGTTTTAATGGATATGAATTAAGGGATGGTGTTGAGAATAATTCATATCCGTAACTTCTAAGGGTCACCAAGTTCGATGTTCAAGAAGGCATATCCGAACTCTAGGGTCATTCAGAAGTTCTGAAGTTCAGTAAGGCATATCCAGAAGTTCTGATGTTGTGATGTTATGATGTTATGATGTTCTGGTTCCTAAACTTAGTTATTAAGTTTAGTTCTAAGGGTACTTTAGTATTTGTTAGTTTGTACTGTTAGTATCTTTTATCTTGGTCACCAAGATTAGTTTTAATTAGGGTTTACGTGGCATATTTATTTTTGACCATTTTTGTGTATAAATAGGTATTCCTGTGTTCTTAATAATACAACAATCCTTATTTCTTTACTCTTTTTAGTAGTCGTCATTCTTTTATTCTTCCATCATTCCAATCACTTTTATTCTTGTGCACCAACAACAACTTCATCGCCCTCAAATAGTTTATTTCTTTCAACATTTTATGTGTTTCAATGGGCACAATTGTGTGGTATTCATGAATATCTGTGATAAAATATAATAAAATAAGAAAATAATCATATATCGAAGCTTCATGTAACATCATTTTTATTCTTCATGCATTTTCATGTTAACATTACCATGTTCTCCATAAAAATGATGTTATATGTTTCATAAAAGAGTTACATGTTCACCAGCACACTTCATTCCAATTTAAATGGTGGCAAGACCAACTTAATTGAAATTGGTTCAGTTCACATAAACTAAAATGCATGAAAACTATAAAATTGTAGCAAGAAAGTTGAAGAACATGTTGAGGTGCTTGTGGTTTTGTGTTCCATGGGTGTTCTTTTGCAAAACCAATAGTAGTTCTTATGCATGGCTTCTTTAGTTATGGTGGAATGGTTTTCAAATGAATGAGCCCGACATCGAAAACTTAAAATAAAATAAAAGTGTTTATAAACTTCATTAAGGAAATTTGGGGCCAATGTAATGTTTTGATAATTTAAATAAAACTATTATAAAATATTAATAAAAATTAAAATAATAAAAGAAAATATCACGTGGACTGCCACACTGACCGTCAGAGAGAATTCTTACAAAAATGTGGCAATGAGGGTGTAACTAGGAACTGAAACGTTAAGGGAAGGATCGCAAAAATTTCTTATATGAGGGAAATGAAAACTCATACAATGGAAGATGGTAACTTATATTTAACCCTTGATTTTATTTTGAATTTATGATTTTAGTTATTGATAATGTTGTATCAGTTGTAGCAATTTTGACATATGTATTTGTCCTTTGTCTCTAGAGCACTTTCCCTCATTTGTCTTATGAGTACCCTCCTTCCTTCTTTTACCCATGTCTAAGCATCTCTTGATAAGCCTTCAGTAATTTAGTGTTAGTGTGGCATTTTCAATTATATATATATTTAGCCTTCGTATTGGTAGACTTTCTTGTAGTGAGATACGAATGTCGAGCACATCACATTCCCAAATGTTAGAAAATTAATTAATTCAAGTCAAATGGATCGAGGCTAGACTTTTGCACGAAATCACTTTCCTTATAAGTATTTCAAGCACTCTCAAATATTTCTTAGAGGTAGAATGCAAGAATATCCAGGATAATTCAGCCTATTATCGAGTTTGCGCAAAGACAGACGAAAATTGTGATGTAACAAAGAGTGTCTGAAATTTATAGTGGATAATATATATTTCTAATGTATATATCTAAATCCTGAATAAATTTATAGGCCAAATTGGTGTTGTTTCATAAGGTTGCTACCATTGATGAAACACACCTACAATAACAATTTTACCAATTGTTCCATTATTTTTCCAATAACCAGAGTTTCACCAATTGTTTGTATTGTTTCTCCTACACTAATAGTTTTACCAAATATTTTCACAATTTTGTCTACAACAACAATTTTACCAAATATTTTATTATTTTTTTCTACAACAACACTTCACTAAGTGTTGCCTTTTTCTTAATTCATAAAACAACTTCACTGGCATATTTTTTCTTAATCATTTTGGAACACGACCATGATTGTTAATTATTGTTAATAGTTTACAACAATCTCTCACTTGTTCTAATAATGAAAAGTATAATTCCAGAATATAGAAAACAAAAGAATATTAATACAATGAATTCTCCAATTAAATCATTCTTTGTATTATGACAATTGATGATGATGGAAATGAATTTCCTAAGAAATTGGACACAAATATTCATGATCAATTTTGTAGGAGAATTTCCTTCCAATGAATTGTTAAATGCTCCTCGAGCTGAAAACAATTATGAGATCATTACAACGGGTCAACTCAAACAACTCCCTTGCATCTTGCATTGATTGTATCTCATATTCTATGTCCAAAGAATGGTGGACATTCAAGAGTTGATCAAATGGCGGTTCACATCATGTACCTACTTCTTTATAAAATCTGGATCAATTGGGCATACTACTTTTTTCACTCACATGTTTGTTATAAAGAAAGCTAACAAAGCCTCCTCTTTTTGTTATGCATCCATGATTGCCAAGATTCTCAACGCTTCAATATTTATTTTTCAATATACTTTACACCTCTCCAAGAACTACTTAACAATTTGATCAAAGTACCTTGACTTACATGGGTTACTTTTTGATAAGGTCTTAAATGTATATTTCCTTCATGTAGGGTACGCAAAAAGAACTTTAATTTTGATGATCCTACTGAATTTAAGGTTAACACGAGGCTCATGTGGTTAATGAGCAAACCCATTGACGGTGTAAATGAAGAAGATATGAAAAGATGAAGCTTGGTTGAATATTGTTGCTGCTCAAGATTGGAGACAATGACCGCAAGATACTTGGCCACAACACAATATAATTATCAAGAGTATGATGGTGGATACCAAGAACAAGGATCTAACTTAAGGTAATTTTGGGACTACATCCGAAATGAAGTTTATTTTATGGTTATGCTCAAATGTATGTAGATTAAGCAAGACGAACGGTAAGAGGAGGGATGTATTCAAATCATGCATTTGGTATCTTTGATTTTCTTGGTTTATTTATTATTATTAGGAATTAATTGTTATTTAACGCTTGAAGTACAAACGTTTTGTGCTTTAATTTGTGTTTATGAGAATTCCACAATACTCCTCGAACACACTATATCGTTAGAACAAATCAACCCATTAAGCAATTATAAGGTCGACTCAGATATGGTTGGTCGGATGCTCAAATGGTCCTTGAGCTATCCGAGTTCGACATCATATATGAAAGAAAAGCCCTCAAAGACCAAGTAATAACAGATTGCACTGTAATGACCTTCCCCACTTCCCACGTAATCTAACAAGTGAACGATATTTGCGACGAGCCTCCACCGACATGATGTGATACGAGCATAATCCAAGAAAATAAGGATCATCATTGAATTTTCCTCACCCTCTCCTTCCTTACATCCAACAACGTAATACAAAGCCTTCATCGAGGGCCTCACCGACCAAGGATCTAGGGCCAAAGAGGTTGTGATCTTCACAGACTACAACAGGGCCTCCCAAGCGCAGGCATCACCAAGTTAAAACGACCAACTTGTCAATATTGGCCCTCGCCCAGATAGATTAAAAGGTTCCCTTGTGGATGGGAAACACGTCCCTCATGAGCATAACACCGAGCAAACGTCTCGGTCCAAATTAACCAAAGACAAAGACAAAAGGAGGTAACAAGTCGATAATCCAGAAATACCTTGAGTCCGAGCATCGAGAAAACATCCTCGCATCGATATATTCTCCATAGGCGAGGGAAACTCATGGATGACCTCTGTACATCAGTACTTCATAAACGAAGAGCTCCCAACCGATCCCAAAGAAGTCGGCGTCGTTAGACATAGGGTGTGTTCATATGCCATTATCTAAGGAAAACTCTACACAAGAGGATTCTTCACTCCGCATCTAAAATGCATCAAAGAGTCCAAAGTTCCTCACATATTGAGAGAAATACACGAATGAATAACCGCCAAACACCTAGGGGGCAAGTCGCTAGCCAGGAAAGCACTTAGGGAGGGTTATTATTGGCCGACCATACGACTCGACTGTAGAGGCAAAAACGGCGAGTATAAGCCATTGAATTAACTTAACTCAAAAATTAACAAAAGAGTCACCACCGCGCTTTTATTTTATCCAAAAGACTAGGAAAAAGAGCGAATAAAATCCTAAAAAAGGATCAGAGATCTGGGACCGGGGGTTATTTATGCAAAGGAAAGATGTAATGCACCCAAAGCATCTATGGTACTCCACATGAACCTTTTGGAAAATTTGTATATGTGTGCTAAAAACGATATGTACAAAAATGTCTGGAAGGATGAGAAAAAAGTAATTTTTACAATTTTTGGTTTGATAGAACTTCCAATGAGTTCTAGGCCTACAAACCAACAATGTGAAATTTTGAAATCAAAACCAAGTAGTTCGACTAAAAAGACCAAAATTGTGTGTTGGTTGATTTTAAGAAAAAAAAGTTAATTAGAAAAGCTACAAAGAGCTCAAATTTTTTTGAATGAGGTTAGATGTTTTTTATTCTTATGAAAAGAAAATTCAAAGTATTATTACATGAATTGAAAGTTTATTAAGAAAATAAGTTTGAAAATGCATGAACCTAAGTCCAAGTTTTTTATGAAAGTGGTTCGAGTTTTGAAAACAAGAATCCTTTGAAAAAGAGGGAAGATTTTGAAAATTAAAGAATAGGGAAGAGATGAAAGAGTAATGAAAGATCTAACCAGGTGAAAAGACTAGTACTTGACATCAAGAGCCAATACCATATCCCATCATTTGGATTACCACATAAGCAACAAATAATCGGACACAAAACTAAGCTCGGATAAGTCAATGTGACACCCCAATATTTTGATTATTAAATAATTAGAATTTTAATTATTAATTTAATTAGGAATTTAATTATTGGTATTTTTGGATTATTGGAATTATTTAATTAAAATAAAAGTGGGATTGTTGGTGGTGTGAAGTGTAACGTGGGGGTGTGAGGAGTAAAAGGCTCTACTCACACTATTTATTTTATTATTATTTTTTTAGAGTAATAAGAATAAAAGGAATAAAAGGAGGAAAAGAGAATTGGGATTTATTTTTGGAGAAAAACATTCTACGTGAAAGTGAGAAGAGGAAAGGAATAGGAAGAACCAAGGACACTCACAATCAAGAAATTCTCACAAGCTAAGGGGTGATTTTCTCTAATTGTTATGCCCTATGAGTTTTGATAATCAATAGGATTGATTAACATGTTAGAAATCCCAATTTAGGATTCTCCAGGTTGTAGGATTTGACCCAAATTTATCCAATTGCATGAAATTAGAATGAATGGATGTTATAGGATTGTTGTATGTGGTTGAATTGTGTTAAATCTCACTATGATATTGTTGTTTGGGTGATTTTTGTGATATTGGATGTGTTGATTCGTAAAGGAATGGTTGGGTTTTGAGTTGGGAAGAAGAATGCTGTCAAATTAAGTATTTTCTGCCACAGAACGCGTGAAAATCGGTTCCCAGGATGGAGGAACCGAGTTCCCATAGTAAATTCTAGAGGGAACACTTTTGTGTCTCAGGAACCGGTTCCCAGTATGGAGGAATCGGGTTCCCTTTGTAAAACTCACTAAAATTGTCATTTTTGAACGCAGGAAGAGGTTACTCTTAGGGAGGAACCGGGTTACCAGTGCTTATTTTACATATGAAAATGACATTTTGTGTGTGAACCGTTCCTGCTTTGAGGAACCCTGCCCCATCATACTTTTTGAAAAATACTAAACTTTAAAAATTCATAACTTTCAAACCATAAGTCCGTTTTAGTCGCCGTTTTGGGTGTTGTTTCTTAAATTAAATAATCTATTTTATAAAATTAAGAAAATTATAATTAATGGATTTTATTTTGAAAAGAGTCTTTTTTCCGATTTGTGAACAATGGGAGTTATGGGAATGGTGGATGAATGAGTATAGGATTGTCCTGACAGGTTGAACGTGGAATGAAGCTTGTATGCTATTTTCCTGCTGTTTATTCATGATTGTATTTATATCATGTGTTGTTGTCGATGTTGTATATTCATGATGGTTGTTGATATCTTATGTTGTTGTTGATGTTGTATATACCTGGTAGTTGTTGATCTCAATTGTTGTTGTTGTATATACTGGTGATAGTCTTACTAATTGAAGGGTAAACGTTTGGCATATTTATGTTTTGTGATGATTTATTTCATGATAGGTGATGATATCATGTTGTGGTTGATGATGATTTATGATGTCTGATGTGGTCATAACTTGTGTTGAATGTTGCATGTTTTTGATGTGCATACATATGCATTCTGGTGGAGTTAATTCCCATTGTGTGGAATTGGACTTGCAAAGCCAATACCCGTACCCAGGGGTTTAGTGGTGGTGAGGATGGATTCGTGTCCCAATGGTGTATAGGCGAATCGAGGATTAACATTGTGTCCGAGGTGGAAACGGAACATTGTGTGAATTTAGTTCATGGTTGGTACCACATGTATAGAGTCTGCATCATTACTTGTTTGGATTATAACATGTTAGGATGGATTCCAATGTTATAGTCTATTGTTTATGTATGGCGTATATTTATGAATTGTGTATGAAGCAAATCTAGTTATGCTGAATAGGGTGGACTAATGTCTTATGATATTTTATTGCTTTTGATGAACTTATAATGTATTCTAATTATGATGAAGTCTCACCCTTACTTTGATGATTTCAGATTGAAGTTTGAGCTGTTTAGGAGCTGGTGAGGATGGCTCTTGAGCTATGCATTTAGTTTATCTACATGTCAGTGTCATGCTCTGGTAGTTGTAATACTGGGGAACGATTGGATTAGAGTGCTAATGAAAATCTATTGATTTATTTGAGATTATTTGGATCATTGTTGTTTTGAAATTATCCTAATTTTGATTTCACTCCGTTGTGTAAAACATGTTATTTCCTGATTATGGATGTTTATGTTCCTCAGTAATGCATGACAACTGTTTTGGTTAATTATATTTTGAAAAATAAATTATGACATCCCTTATTACATGTTAACCCTGAAACATAATATGATAATTCGCGGGGTATTTTAGAATGGTGTTACACAATGCTTTTAGGTGAACTCTTGTCTTAAGAAAAACAGGCAGAATAAATAATAACCAAACAAGACAGAATAACACCAAGGGCGCAGAAATCTCCAAGCTAAGGTAGATGTCCTAATCCTAAGTCCAAAGATCAAGCTCCGAACATAGGGATAGTAACCAAGTCCAATTAAATTTTTTTTTTGTTAAAGTTGAATTATTAAGTGTTTTGGAAATGGAAAACTAAACTAAAGTGAGCAAATTCAAAATGACAATAAAATAAAATGCTCAAGTGAGAAAAGTAAAAATGACATAGAAAATAAAATGCTCAACTGAGCAAAGAAAAATGACATAAAAATAAATTCTCAAGTGAGCAAAGAAATATGACATGAAATGTATATGCTAAAAATAAAATGCATAAAAAATAAAGAGCATAAAAATAAAAGCGAAAAATAAAAGGCAATTAATAAATGTTAGCAAGATGACCATCTTGAAACTTGTCAAGTATATCATCGAATTGTTAATTGTTAGTCGTCAGCAAGGTGACCATCTTAAAGCTTACGTATGAAGACTTGCTAGAAGCTTGATAGAATCAACGCAACGACACGACCAGTTTCAATTGTTTTTTTGTCAAGTATGTCACCGGTTTTTGGAATTATCATATCACTTGATCAAAGATGATTGAGAATTTCAAATGGATAAAGTTAGTGGAAACTTGCCAGAAGCTTGATTAGAAATCAACGCGACCACACGACAAGCACCACAAGTGTTGAACCAAGATCAAAGCTCAAGTCATCTTTTGAGGCTTATGTTAGAACATTGAAGTTCATGCCACCAATTGATCACTTTCCGATTCGGGACAAAAGAAAAAATAAGATGAAGAATAAGCAATGTAGCGCTATGTTAATCAACCGCAAAGTGACTTATGTAGAAGCCACCCTACAACGAGGCCGGTCAATGGTATGTATGTGTTGAAAAAGAAAACGAGAAGAATGATATGTAGATCATCTTCTAATGTTTGTCAACACATGTAAAATAAAAAAGAATGATATATAAACTTGGATTATCTTCTCTAATTTCTTCCATCTTTAAGTTCAATCACTCATCTTGGTGGATTAAGGCACAAAATATATTGTTGACTCAAAGCACCAAGAATTTATTGGTATAATTAATCCTTTGATAGATTTGAATCACCAATACATTTCTCCAACCTCGTCAACACCCAAAGTCCATTGAGATTAAATAGGAATTAGGTGTAGAAGACTACAATTTAAGGCAATCATCAAAGAATATAGTAGAAAAAGAGTAAAGATCCAAAACAAGTCAAAAAAACAAGTGAAAATCACAATTTACACTCTGTCCAATCGATTGTAGTAGGATGCAAATCGATTAAACACAACAATTTTTTCAATTTTTTTTAAAATGTGGCCCGTGCAATCGATTGCAATAGAGTGCAAATCGATTGCACACTCTAAAAATCAGAAAAATCACATTTCTAAAGGCCAAATTCTTGCTCAAAACTTTTCTCAAACACCTTGTGTTCCTTGATTCAATTGAGCACGAAAATTCCACCAACTTTTTGAGAAATTAACATCAATGGAACTAAAAGCAAGTTTGCTCAATGAATCAAACAACAACAATTATCAAGAGATCTCATAATCAAAGATGAAGATCAACACTCACCACTTGCAGATCTTGAGAGAAATTTTGCAAGAGTAACACTTCAAATTGCTTCACTTCAACTTCAAAATCGTAATCACAAGCCTAGATCACTAATCGAAGAAGAAAAAAGAGTGGATGGAGGTTTAGCTCAAAGAATTGGAGAATTCCAATGAAGAATTCACCAATATTTTTGAAGAAGAAAGATCTTTGAGTGAATTGGGGAAAATGAGAGAATGCAAAGATATTTTGGCAAGGTGTGTTTGGCTATCAAAAGCTTGAGATTTGAATGAGAGGAGGCCTCTATTTATAAGGTTTTGACTTGGGAATGAGTGGTGGTTTGGAGTTTGGTTTGGAAATTAGAATTAGGCTTGAAATTGATTTTGGAGCCAAAATTAAAGCAATTAGTAATTAATTTCGAAATTAAGAGAAAATAAAAAAAGAAATTGGAGCTCAAGCCCAAGTTATTTTTTGAAAAATTGGCTGAAATGTTCATTGAGAAATCGATTGCACTATAGTGCAAATCGATTGCACCTCTTCTTCTTTTTTGAAAAAAATGTTTTAAATCAAGTTTGGGAAAAAACACCGAAAAAACTTACATCCACCTGATGTCTTGGATTGATACCTACAAAATACAAATATACAAAGACAAAAACAAATATTTTTTTATATATTTTAATCAGAGGTTAGTAGATGAAATAAATGCATATCAATCACGCATGCAGAACACAGTTAGGGTGCTTGGTGATTCCTTGAGAGCAAACTTAGGAATAGGACAATCATTAGAGCCGAACCTTGTTTGCAATCTTAATGCATTGTGATGATGAGATGATGAGGTATCTTAGGGGGAAAAATTGGGGTACAACAGCTGTCCTTATTTAAGTGTCTTATATTTGGAGATAAGAAGAAAACCTTCGCTTTGACGGGATAGAAGATACTTAAATATAATATGAGCCCTATTTTTGGCCCTAAGATATCATGCAATGCTTAACGGTTATGTAATGCAAAAAGAATGAACTTCGTAGTGGAGACCGGACACCGCTGGGAAAGCAAAATGATAAGGTCATGCCAAGAACAACAACTCATTCAAGAAGAAACGAACTACTAGGGAAAGAAGCTCGATCTCATGGAAAAAAATGGACTCCACTAGGGAAACGATAACTCGGCCCTGAAAGGGGGAAAGACATAACATGGGTTCAATTAAAAAAGGAAGAAGCAACGATCCATAGATAAACAGCGAACTATCCCCTCATAGAAGAGTTAGCAAAAACAAATATTTGTGCTGGTTTTCTAGGGATAGCAGAATCTCAATCCAAACAGAAGAACAAAAGGAACCGCCTCTGGTCAATAATAAGCTAGATTTCCAGGAACTCGGGTGTATCGCCAAATACGGGTCTCATTTCCAACATATTTCATAGGGAAAGATAACAAACTGACATTTTATCATCGAATTAAACTTTTGTCATGAGAGAATCCCTAATAAATTCACAACAAACTATCTCCTGTAACGAAGAGATTGCCATTTGTCAGAACAAATTCTCGATAAACTTCCTTCCATAAGGACAAAGCAACCATTCACCAGAACAACAAATCTTCGACGAACTACCTCCCATAAAGACATGGTTGTCATCCATTTGAACAAATTCTCGGTAAACTGCCTTCCACAAGGACAAGGCTGGCATTGATCGAAAAAACAGATTTTCAACGAACTACCTTCCATAAAGACAAGGTTGCCATTCATCTGAACAAATTCTCAACAAATTTCCATCCATAAGGACAAGGCTTCCATTCATCGGAATAACAAATCTTTGACCTAACTACCTTCCACAAGACAAGGTTGCCATTCATCTAAACAAATTCTCGATAAACCGCCTGATAACAAGGCTGCCATTCATCGAATAACAAATTTTCGACGAAATACCTTCCATAAAGATAAGGTTGCTATTAATTGAACAAATATTTGATTTAACTACCTTTCATAAGGACAAGGTTTCCATTCATCAGAACAAATCTTCGACGAACTACCTTCCATAAGGACAAGGTTTCCATTCACCGAAACAAATTCTTCGACGAACTACCTTTCATAAGGACAAGGTTTCCATTCATCGAAACAAATCTTCGACGAACTACCACGAACAATCCATCATAACTTTGGTTGGGGAGTGAGCTCAATGGAACCTTTCACCGGGGGTATTAGGAATAATCCATCATAACTTTGGTCGGGGTATAGGTTATAGTCGAACAATCAGCATCCACTAGGCACAACCGATAATGAGTTATGTATAAATTATCTCACCGATAGAGAGATGTCAACCACTGGGGAAATGAATATCCCTTGGAAAACCAAAACCAAATCCTCTGCTATCGGAACAGAGATCAAAGAAAACCTCCTGGCATCGCTACATTGGGGATAATCCAATGCCAACACACTAGGGGATAGAGAGAGAGAGAGAGAGAGAGAGAGAGAGAGAGAGATAAGTCTCCAAAGAGGGGTTAATTGATATACCGACTGGGTGGGAGAACTCCTACCAATGGGGATGCGCAAAAATCGCCAGGGTGCATATTTCATGTGGAATTTCACTGGGGAAACATGAATTGTCCCTTTCTATACATCCTAACAAATGTTGATCCAACCCTTTTCAAAGGATAAGGACTTCACTTGGGGAAATTCCATAAACTGTTATTGAAAAGACCTCCTAGGGGACCCTCACTTCAAACATCAACATGTTCCTACTGAAGAATATCATCGGCTTTTACATTGGTACCACGACTACACGCAAGTATGCAAATGTTCTTACAACATGTTATCGTGAGACGCCACAGGTGTTGCAACATAACGGGTTCATATAGAGATCTTCAATCTCGCCAACTCGCTTCGATCGTGAAACTTTGAGATTGATCGACGTAATTGCTTAAGATCAGCTAAACTTGAGATTCTTCTAAACTCGGTGGCCCCAGATAGCATGAACTTTTACTCAACAGAGTAATCATAATTCTTCCTTCAAGGTAATTAGATTTTGGCACTTCATCTTTCGCTCAATGGAGCACCACCATTGAATTAATTTCCTCCGCTCTATAGAGTCTCGGGAAACAAGGAGTTCACTGAGTCTTTGGATGACAACTCTCCTCAAGGTAATTAACCTTATCTCATCATAGACTTCTGGACAATTAACACTTCAACACAATCTGTTTCTAGTCTTCTTTCGCTCAATAGAGTCATTGGAATGCATACCCCAAATTAAGATCATTCTTCAAAATGACTTGCTCTTCAACATATTCTCAAGTACCGCCTCTCGGGACAACCACAATGTTCATTTGATTCACATTATGTAAGGTTCCTTGATGTTTAAGCACGTGTACATATGCGAAGAATGATCTATCCTAAGAATGATCATTCTAATGAAAATCCTATGCTTGTCTTGAAATAAAATTTTTTATTGAAAAGATGTGGAAAAATCGAGTTTTGTACAAAAGATAGTAAAATATAGGTGATACCAACTCAAAAGTTATAGCAGACCTCTTAGGAGTCAGGTTACCGTGTTCTCGTTACAGTTTTTCTTCCTAATTAACTCTACTTCATTTAGGACTTTTCATGGTTATAATGTGGCCCTGGTTCACGGTTTTAGAAAGTTTTAAGGCTCAAAATATTTGGTTCCCTCCCCTCTGTGATGTTCTCCACTCCTATGTTTATCTAACTCGATACGAGCATTCATCTCTCACAATAGTAGTTTATGATGACTGAGGAACCACTGCAATTTCTTGGTCATAATACTTCTTTGACTTTGTTGAAAACGAGTTTCCGCGACATGATAGTGACTCACTGCTTTCATGGAGTCGATCACGCAACTTTGTTCTCTTAGAATCTCTTTAACCTTCCTCGCCTTCGGCTTTCAATTTACTTCCCAAAATTTTCCTTACTTTTGCCTAAGTGACTTATTACCAAGTTCGAATTAGCGGGCTTTCGTCCTTTTCTCAATCTCACCGAACAAGTCGTTGATCACATCATCTTTGATTTACTAGAAGTGATTGTGACTATCTGAGTCCTTAGTAAATGAGGAATACCCATTGGGGTATCATCTTCCTTTGATGCACAATGTTGATAGACGAAGATTGACTATGGAGGTTTCTCAACCTTTCGGAGGATAACCATTGTTGTATCCTTTGATGTGCACTCTCGATGAGTTTTTAATGCTCGATCAAATTAAATAAACACTACCCTACCCTGGGTTAAAAATGAGGGTTTTTTTCTGAACATAAAAGAAACTCCTACTTTAAGGCTCAAAGGGGTTAACGAGGGTCTATCTCCCTTATATCTCCAGTGTTTGGGATTTGAAACAATTCTTGTACATCATCAACAAGGTTTTTACTTGAAAGCATACCGTTTTAGATTCTTGGTATATTATTCTTCATCCTCTCTCCTGAGATTTTTCTTTATTCACAAGAGTTGAGTATCAAAAACATAGTAAAACAAATAAGAGTGAATACGAATGGATTAATTCAAGACAAAGCATATTCAATGCATTACGATTAACATTCAAAAGATGAAAAAGTTCTGCATACAAGTAGTTAAAGAACAAACAAGCAAGATTACAAATGAGAATGCAAATGAACTTTGAAATTGCCACATTGAAGAGACTAGTCTTCGTATGTACTTGTTTCTTTTAACGTGCATTTTGTAGTCGGACACCATGGGCATAGATTCCCCTTTTAATGTGATATGAACACAACAGTTTATAAGTTGATCAATTCTTGAATCTTTGTCTCAAGCTGACACACTGTTTTCAACTAAATAGACAGGTTCCCCTGCGAGGTAGTCACACTAGCATCAGGGTCAAATCCCTCATAACAATAAGAGATTACATGATCTATCTGCTTGGTTTCCTTCAATGGAAGTTCGAGCAAAGGGATGGAACCACAGATTTAGATTTGTAGACACTTTGTTGTTGTACCCCAGTTTCCCCCCCTAATATTCTCTAGCATCTCATCATCACCATGCATCAAGTCACAAATAAGGATGGGTTCTTAAGGTTGTCCTATTCCAAAGTTTGATCTCAAGGGATCACCAATCATCATGATTGTGTTCTACATGTATGATTGGTTTGCATTTATTTCATCTGCTAACATCTGATTAAACTACCAAAAATATTTACTTTTGCCTTTGTACATTTGTGTTTTGTCGGTGTCGACCAAAGGATCTAACAAGTGAAAGTTTTTCGGTGTTTTGCCTCCACACTTGTTTTGCACTAATTATTCAAAAAAAAAATCTCAGTTCAATCGATTTTACCTTTGGAGCAATTGATTTCTCACTGATGATTTCAGGAAATTTTCAAAAAAATAACTCAGTGCAATCAATTTGCACTAAATTGCAATAGATTGACTGCGCAAAATGCTGAAAAAATTGGGCAATTTTCAAGTTTATGGGCTTGGGCTCCAATTTTTTTTATATTTTCTTTTAATTTCTAATTTATTTTTTTGGTCACTCACAATTCCACTATGTCATCATCATTAAACACTACCATACACCCTCATTTGATGACATAATTGCCAATTGATTCAATTTTGGCTCCAAATCTAACTTTCAAGCCTAATTCCATACCCAAACCACAACTTATTCCCAAACCAAAACCTTATAAATATAGGCCTTCTCTCATTCAAATTTCAAGCTTTTGATAGCCAAATTGACGTTGTCAAAATTTCTCTCCATTCTCTCGATTTCCCCAATTCACCCAATTCACTCAAAGCTCTTATTCTTCATAAATATTAGTGAATTATTCATTGAAATTTGCTAATTCTTTGAGCTAAAACTCCATCCACACTCTTTTCCTTCATCAATTCTCTAGATCTAGGCTTGTGATTCTGATTTTGAAGTTGAATTGAAGCAATTTGAATTGGTACTCTTGCAAATTTTTCTCAAGATCTACAAGTGGTGAGTGTTGATCTTCATTTTCTACTATATGATCTCTTGATAATTTCTATGCTTTGATTCATTGATAAAACTTGTTTTTAGTTCCATTGATGTTAAATTATCAAAAATTGGTCGGAATTTTTATGCTCAATTGAATCAAGGATCACAAGGTGTTTGTGAAAAAGTTTGAACAAGGATTTGGCCTTTAAAAATGTGATTTTTCTATTTTTAACAGTAAGCAATTGATTTTCACAATAGTGCAATTGATTACTCGGGCTTCGTTATGAAATTTCTAAAATTGATGTTGTGCAATCAATTTGCATCAGAGTGCATAATATGGTTTTTGGCTTGTTTTTGATATTTACTCTTCTTCTACTCCATTCTTTTGATGATTGCCTTGGATTGTAGTCTTGAACACCTAATTCCTCTTTAATCTCAATGGACTTTGGGTGTTGATGAGGTTGGAAAAATGTATTGTTGATTCAAATCTACCAAAAGATTAATTATACAATAGATTCTTGGTGCTTTGAGTTAACAATATATTTTGTGCCTTAATCCACCAAAATGAGTGGTTGAACTTAAAGATGAAAGAAATTTGAGAAGATAATCCAAGTTGATCTATCATTTTCCCTCCCTCTTCATCTTATTGTTGTACCCCAAAAATTTTGTCCTCGTCATTGCATTTCTTGCACATTTTTATTTGGTATTTTGATTTAAATTTTTTCATCTGATTATATTTTTCTTTTTAAGCAATTTATATTTAAATTTTACTAACATTTTGATAAAAATATAAAAAATGTGTTTCCATTTACTAAGTGAATTTTTAGTTGTAGTTTTTTTAATAAAGAATATGTTATAAAAAAAATAATTTGTTTAATTTTATATTTGATTTTTATTATAATATCATAAAATATATACAAGACGGGTCTATTAGTCATTGGCATTTACCTAATGCGAGGATGAGGTTTTTGGTGGTTGTTATTAGAGGAGATGTCACAGTTAAGAAAAGGAAGGAGGATCAGATTTAGAAAATTGAAATAAAATGCCTCCTTCATCATTCCAAAACATCCTCAATATAGCTTCAAACCTCCAATCTCATAAACTCATTGACCTTGCTCCGACCAACTAACTATCATCCTCTCGTTTTCTACCTTCTTCTCATTCTCTGTGTAAACCTCCATAACTGCTTCACCTCATCTCCAACCTCCCACACATTTTCGTAGAACCTCCTTTCTGCTACTTCTTCAACTACACCCATTATCTCGTCAACCATACTCCATCTAAACCCTCTACCATAACGCCTCCCTTTACCTTCTACTTCCCTTTGTTCACCACCATAGCTACCCTTCATCTTCTCATCTTTCACCTTCGTCATCTTGCTGTTACACCTCCACCCAGTTTCCGATCTCCATCGCAAACCTCCACATTGTAAATTCGCAACTACCATTCCAGATTCACCTCCGTCTTGCCCTGTCATCGCTTACAACACCATCAACCTTCCTTCATCTTTATCGTCAACAAACTACTGGTGCCTCCCTTTGTTCAACACAACGTCAACAACATCCAATGCGGATCTGCGTGTAACGAACTCATCGGTATGGTCACTTCCCTTTCTTATATGTTTATGGACTTGTTTGAATCTGGATATTGAAATTTCTTGTCATTGGTGAGAAAACTTTCTGATCTGATAGCAAGGTTAGGTTCTATTTATCAATGGTCGTATTAGAAATATTACGTCTAGCGTCAAAATCTTAATCTTGTTTGGATATGTTGAAATTTGTATCGATATCGTTTTTCTTGGTCAAACATGGATATACCATACTGGATCTGATTAGGATTTAAGAATATTGCGAGTTTAAAATCCCGTGTCAATGTTACTTTGTTCACATAAATATCATCATGCTGATTTTTTTTAGGTATGTAAAATCAATGAATTGAAGTTTGATTAATGCCAGATTCCATAAAGTTTTGTGTTAAGTCTTGACGAAGTTTGCATTGATGTTATGCTTAATTTGTGACTACGGGTTAGTTTGTTATTACAAATGATATCATGGTATTTTGGATTATTAATATGAATTGAAGTTTAAAGTGGTATCCATGTTTTTAGTTTGATGATGGTTTAGTATTGATGTCGTGTTTATTCACGTATAATACAACCGAGAAACTAAGGATGTATATTATGTTGCCTTTTCTATTGTGTTGCGTTTCGAAGCTTGAATTCAATTTGGATTTTGAAAAGCGTATGAAAGCATACATTTGGAGCACTCGGTTTGGTTTGTGACAATTGCACTTTGTCGATCTTTATTGTAAATAATAGATTGAGGATTCCATGTTAGTTTCAATGATGGTTTAACGTCTAGGTCGTGTTTATTCACGTAGATTATTGTCGAGAAACTTATGGGGCAGCATGCTGTTTCCTTTGTTTTGAATTTGAGCAAGAAAAGTCATGTTTATTTTGTGTATATTTTATTGAATTGTGGCTGCCCGATTTTCTTCTTTTAAGTGTTATTAGGATTTTCATAAGTGGCTGCCCGGTTTTTAGTACATTTAATTGTAACTTGTGCTGAAATTCATTACTTTCTACGTTTTATTTGAATAATAGTATATGTTTCTTTGGTTTTAGTTCCTTTGTGAATCGAAATATTCAAATATTTGATTGTTTTGGTTCTTCCATTCATGTACATTGTATCATGCAATTTATTTCAATTTTGTACCTTGTAATACTAACTTGTTTGTTATTGTGTAAGCTATTGGCGATTCAAGTTTTCGATTCCATTTCATCCCTAATTCTACTTTCTATTTTCACTTTAATCTATTACTTTTACATCGTTTTAATTGATTGATGTTTGTTAATTAAAATAGATTAGTTTACTAATCTATTTTTCTTAACTTGATTAATTAGTTTAATCGATGTATAATTAATAGATTATTTACTTCCTTTTATTTATTTTCATCCCCATTCGGAAAAATTGTATCCGCTCCCTTGTTGCGTTGTAAATAATTTATTGCTTTCTATTTTACTTTTATTTGTTAATCCCCATTTGTAATTGATGTATCCCTCTCCCCCAAAAACTTTTAATAATTATTTAGATTGAATTTAGTTTATTATTTAATTTAATCGTCACTTACACAAACCAAAAAAATCATTTTTAAACTAATATTCCATTAGAATCATTTCAAACCCGTAAATCAGCAAAGCTTAGAAGCGTTGCAATGATCACACATGCACACATGTATGCTTCATCCTGGGCCTTCCTACAATGATCCTATTTCGGTTAATTGTTCCAATTAGTCGTCTTAGTAGACTAGCCCACTTTGCTAGTTTATTTATACTTTAATTGCTTTATGCTTGTGTTGGCCACTATGTATGGGCTTTTGTCGATTTATTTGTTTTACCTCAATTTATGTTGTAATTGATTCTCTTCCACCTCTCGCGCCTTTGTCCACATACCAAGTTCTCATTTCCATTAGGTTTTCAGAGTAGAGAGTAGGTCGTGATATTCTCTCGAAATTGATCAAGTTTCATGGCTTGTTTTGATCATAACCCGATTTATTCTTTCTCCATCCACCAAGCATTTAAAACACTTTGACAATAAACTTTTAAAATATCAAGTCTTCTTCTCAAACCTCGATCCAACGTCGAGTTGTTTTCAAAAATGTTTTTCACAAAAACTTGGAAGATGTTGGTTTAAATCGTTGGATGATAGCCCAATGGTTTAAATAAACTTTAAGTCTTTAGATTATTGGATGATAGCCCAATAAGTTAAAAACTTCTATCTGCATAAAAAAAGAAGAACTTGAGTAGTATTCGGTTAAGTTGTTGGATGATAGCTCGACGGTTTAATCGATTTTAAAGTCTTTAGGTTATTGGATGATAGCCTAATAAGCTAAATATTTTATTCACCGAAACACTTAATAAATGTTCACCCGTTCACTTCACCAATTTCATAATAATGTTTTAGGATGATAGACGATTGCATGAGCTCACTCATCTAGTTTCTATTATTTGAATCATTAGATGATAGCCTAATGTTTCGGTACTTTTCACCCACTTAAAATCAGTCTTAACTCATTCAAGTCTTTTTGTGCGTCTGAGCACCTTTTACCTTTAAAACCATTTAGTGATCATACATTAGTCATTTATAATTGAGATGTTCTCCCTCTATCCCCATGGTTTTCGACTTCTCCACTTGAGAACTAGGCTTTCTCAAACCCTCTTTCATGTTGGTGCGTAGTCCTTTATTCTATATCACACCTTGTGGGCGTTTAGACGAGTCTTCTCCTTTAAAAATGACGACTTTTTCTCTTCATTTAAAATCAACCAACAAACAATTATTTTTTAGCCGAACTACAACGCTATGACTTTCCCATTGCACGAGGGAGTACATAGGCCAAAACTCTTACGACTAAAGGTGAGAAAAAATAATAAAAACATTTTCTTCTTTCTTCCTTTCTCCTTTCCAACTTAGAAGTTAGAAAATTCTTTAAACACACTTAAACACAAACGAACTAAATGGTTCCCATTGAGTGCGATTAAAAGATGATCTACATATCATTCTTCTCATTTTCTTTTTAAAAGAAACATCACCATTGACCAAACTCGTTTGTAGGGTGACTTCTACGTAAGTCACTGGCGATTGCAACATTGCACAACATTGCTTCTTCTTCATCTTATTTTTCTTTGTCCCGAATCGGAAAATGATCAATTGGTGGCATAAACTATATGTTTTCAAATGCCCCAAAAGATGGTTTGAGCTTTGATTTTGGTTCAACACTTGTGATACTTTTTGTAACACTCGAGTCCAAGAAGGCGGGGGTGGTTACACCACAGGTAACACCTAAGGCCGAAGAAGGCAAGGTGGTTTCCACATCGGAATGAGAGGGTTCTTAAGACTATGTAGGTATGGAACTGCATGGTTGAAGGAGGTTTATAAGGATTAACTGGTACTACCTATACCAACAAGATGCATCTTCTTTTCGGTATCCTAACCATAAGAACTCCATAGTTAAGCATGCTTGACTTGGAGTAGGATTAGGATGGGTGACCTTCTGGGAAGTTTCCCAAAAAGCGTGCGAGTGAGGCCAAATCATGCTGAAAAGACTCATGTTGGTATATGGGGTCAGTCGATGATCCCGAAGCCAGTCTGGGGCGTTACAAATTGTATCAAAGTCAGACCTCTCCCAGTACGATGTGGTTCGAGGATGAATCATACAGAAGCTGGTGGGCATGTAACACCCGAGTCTAAAGAAGGCGGGGGGTGGTTACACCGCATGTAACACCTAAGGTCAAAGAAGGCAAGGATGGTCGCCACATCGGAGTGAGAGGGTTACTAAGACTATGTAGGTATAGAACTGCATGGTTGAAGGAGACTTATAAGGATTAATTGGTACTACCTATATAAACAAGATACATCTTATTTTTGGTAGCCTAACCATAAGAACTCCACAGTTAAGCGTGCTTGACTTGGAGTAGGATTGGAATGGGTGACCTTCTGGGAAGTTTCCCGGAAAGCGTGCGAGTGAGGCCAAATCATGCTGAAAAGACTCGTGTTGGTATATGGGGTCAGTCGATGATCCCGAAGCCAGTTAGGGGCGTTACAAATTATGTCAAGTCGGACCTCTCGATCTGATGTGGTTCGAGGATGAATCATCGAAGTGGTGGGCATGTAACACCCGAGTCTAAAGAAGGCGGGGTGGTTACACCGCATGTAACACCTAAGGTCAAAGAAGGCAAGGATGGTCGCCACATCGGAGTGAGAGGGTTACTAAGACTATGTAGGTATGGAACTGCATGGTTGAAGGAGACTTATAAGGATTAATTGGTACTACCTATATAAACAAGATACATCTTATTTTTGGTAGCCTAACCATAAGAACTCCACAGTTAAGCGTGCTTGACTTGGAGTAGGATTGGAATGGGTGACCGTCTGGGAAGTTTCCCGGAAAGCGTGCGAGTGAGGCCAAATCATGCTGAAAAGACTCATGTTGGTATATGGGAATTCGATCGATGATCGAAGCCGTTAGGGCGTTATACTTTTATTATTAGGCGCTATGATTATTTAAGCAAGCTTCTGGAATGTTTTTACTAACTTTGTCCATTTGAAATTCTCAACCATCTTTAATCAAGTGTTGAGATCTTTTGATTGTATCAAATACATGATATACTTGACAAAAAGCAATTGAAAACTTGTCGTGTGGTCTCTATGTTTCTATCAAGCTTCTGGAAAGCCTTCATGTGCAAGCTTCAAGATGATCATCTAGCTAACAACTAATTACTAAAAATTAACTTTTCTTTATGCTTTTATTTTATGCATTTGTTTTTCCGCCTTTATTTTTTTGCCTATACTTTTATGCTCTTTATTTTTATGCATTTAATTTTAGCATTTACATTTCATGTCATTTTTTCTTTGCTTACTTGAGCATTTTATTTTCTTTTTATTTTGAATTTGCACACTTTAGCTTTATTTTCTCTTTTTCAAAAACACTTAATAATCCAACTTAAACACTAAAAAAATTTAATTGTTTATTCTCGGACTTGGTTACTATCCATATGCTCGGAGTTTGAACTTTGGACGAAGGATTAAGACTTCAACCTAAACTCGGAGTTTCTATGATTCTGGTTTTATTTCTTTTGTGCTTGGGATTTTTTTTTAAGGTTGTTTTAATTATACTCGTTTACAGGTGGTTTTCTTCCAAATATAGTCGTCATGCTGCCTGATTTTTGAAAGACATAATTCCACCTAAAGCATTGAGTTATCCGAGGCTTTGTTTTTTGTCCGATTAATTGTTTGGTTAGTAATCTAAAGGATGGGATATGGTATTAGCTTTTTAATATCAAGTACTAGCTTTCCTACCCGGTTAGACCTTTATTTACCCTTACCTTTTACTTTATGTACATAGGTTAGCCTCTTCATCTCCTCCCATATTCTTTAATTTTCAAAATCTTCCCTTTTTTTCAAAGGATTCTTGTTTTTAAAACTCGAACCGCTTTCATAAAAAACATGGACTTAGGTCCAAGCATTTTCAAACTCTTTTTCTTAATAAACTTTCAATCCATTTAATAATACTTTGACCATCTTTTCATTAGACTAAAAATAAAATAACCCCATTCAAACTTTTGAGCCCTTTGTGGCTTTTTCCTTAAAAACTTTTTTGAGAAATAATATTCTTGTCAATTCCTTGATTGGAGGATGTTTGTTGATGAAAATCTGAGCTTAAATTCTCCGCTTTGAGTTAACAAAACGCTCATTTCTCACATTTGTGGGTATTAAACATGTTTTCCACTCATATATGATTATGATGTCTATTTTCTCCTTAAAATCAACTAACACACAAAATTTTAGACTTTTTTACCCGACCTACATGGGTTTTGATTTCAACATTGGACATTGTTGGTATGTAGGCCTGGAACTCATTTGAAGATCCTTCAAATCAAAAATTGTAAAAAATGCTTCTTTTCTCACCCCACCATCCATTTTATACATATACCCTTTTTGAGCACACATATACAAATTTTTAAAAAGATTCCTACAGAGTACCGTAGATGCTTTGGGTGCCTAATACCTTCCCTTTGTATAACTAACCGCCGGATCCATATCTGTATTTTTTAGGATTTTATCGCTCTTTCCTAGTTCTTTGGAAAAATAAAAGCCTGTGGCGACTTCATTGTTATTGCTTTGATTTGATTCCATCAATGGCTTACATTCATGGTTTTTGTCTCTACATAAAAGTGGGGACTTCACTAGGGATGTTTGACCTTTTGGACTATTTCTAAGTGGGTTGACCCTATTTTGTGTGTATTTGTATATATGTGCTATATTTTTGTATATTATATGTACTTGTTTATCCGGATTTTGTCATTTTCGGGGTGCTTGGTGATCTCTTTTTGAGTCCTCAATCCTGAGTCGGGAAAACTTAAGATAGGATGGGCGGTATAGTCACGTTAACTTTTAGGGAGTAATCCTGGAGAAGGAGACATGAGATCCCTCACTAAGTGGAGACTTCCATGACTGTCGTATTTTGTTTACCGAGCGATCGGGAAGACATGGTTGCTCGACACGAGTCATTGAAGTTGAGCGGCTGTAGAACCTTTAACCCATCCTGGTCTTTTTAGGGGTAGTGCGAGGACTATTATAGAGTTATACGGAAGTAGTTGCTACGCGATAATGCACTCATACGAGTTTCACCTAAAGATATTGCTAATTACATAGTATATCGGGAAGTTAGTAGTATTCAATGGAGGAATAAAAACTTTGGGGATTCCTTTTAGAACCTTGATCTATAGGTGACAAAGCTTAGTATACCTTATGGGTAGTACCCTCTGACTCCATGCTCGTGACGTCGAACCTATGGACCCCATATTTGTGATCTTCGTGTGATCTTCGTGTGATTGTTGCATCATGCATTCATGCACCCATACGCATTCTTTCAAAAACCTGTTCAAGGAACTTAAGACTGACCTTTGCTAATATCTCAAGTATACTTTGACCATGAATTTTGGACAGAGGAGGACTCAAAAATACAATTTCAAGGATCCTAAGATTGATGGATTGATGAGCTTGATTGATTAGATTGAGAGTCTAGAGGATTTACGGAGGAAATACGAAGCTATTATATCTTTGATGAAGCTTAAGATGAAGGATGGTAATCTTTATACATTGGTCCAGTTCTATTGTACCATTGCTTCACCTTCTCTGAATACCAGTTAGTTCCTACCTTGGAGGAGTATTCTTATCTATTTGGTTGACCTATTACTAGTACTATTCCTTTCACTGGTTTGGAGGAGGAGCCCAAGTACCATGAGATTGCTATTATTACTCCCCTGAAGAGGTATGAGATTGAAAACAATATGACTACCAAGGGGTGTATCTGAGGATTACCAGTTGTGTTTCTGTTGAAGAAAGCTCGTTACTTTGCTGATATGAAGAGTATGGAGGCTTTTGAAGCCATCTTTTCCTTTCTTGCCTATGGTTTATTCTTATTTCCCAACATTGACATCTTTGTTGACGTTAATGCTATCAGGATCTTTATGATTGGGAATCCATTTACCATACTTCTTGTTGAGACTTATTACTCTATCCATCTCTGGAACTTCCGTCATGATGGGACGATCATCTGTTGTGCACCATTGCTATACTGTTGGGTTGTTTCTCACTTGCCTCGATCTAATGCTTTTTGGGATCCTAGGAGGGAACATCGTTGGGAACCAAATATTACAGCTCTTACTCATTCTAATATTGTCCGGTATCATCAAGTTTATTATGATGTGGAGAATATTGACAGTTACAATAGCTTTCCCAATGTGCCTCTTCTTGGTACAAAGGGATGCATTAGCTACGATCCTGTTCTCGCACGTCGCTAGCTTGGTTATCTGATGAAGGATAAACCAAAGGGCATTCGTGTGAATGGCTTCTTTATTAAAGAGGTGAATATCAAAAAGCAGCTAGGAAGGATATATAGAAAAAGCTTGGAGTTATATTCATAGGAAAGGAAGAGAGAATCTAGGGCAGAGAGGAGTTGTTTCTTTGGAGCCTTATCTTCTATGGGTGCAAGCAAGAGCTATTGAGCTGAAGATGCTATATTCTCGCGAAGAACCTTTTGCTGATTTATTCGTGACTACTACTCATGATTCCGGTAACATAGAGGATCTTCAACTTTCTTTGGTCAGGATGCAACAAGAAAAGGAAGCTTCGAATAACAAGTATCATACCTTGAAGATGTCTCATGCAGCAGAGTTGAAAGAAAAGGATGATTTGATTGAGATTCTTGAGAGTCGTGTTGTAGAGATGATGAAGAAGCTAGAGGATTTACTTTCCTCTAGTGTTCACCCAGTTCACACTACTCCCGTTTATTCTAACATTCCTTCCGAGTCACGTGCTTGGAAAATTTTTGTTGACAGGTACGTGTTGGAGAATGAGTAACTAAAGGAAGAGATTAGGAAGCTCAAGAGTAAGCGTTCGTCTGAAGAAGGGTCTTCTACATATTTCATTCCTTAGGACTCATAGTTTCTATATTTTTCTCTCTCTTGTACTTAGGATTATTGAAACTTGTATTGAAGAGTTATAATCCTAAAATTTATTCTATTAATGATATGAATTTATTCAGTGTTTCAAATGTGTTATACTTTAATATTTGCAAATTAAAATGTCTTTATTAAGTTCCTTAAATAATAAAAAGAACAATAAATAAATCATATGCATTGCATGTCGTGCATCATGACACACGAATTATTGCATTTTGGAACTCTCCTAGGTGTCTTATCCATTTCTCTACATCGTTAACTCTTCAAGATGTTGCATCGATAACACTCGATCCGACTCTAAGAAAAATATGGAAAATCTATAGCAAGAGAATTGCGATGCTGCAAGAATAGGTTACTTCCTTGAGGACCGGTATGGCCAACTTAACTGCTATCGTGGAACAATTGGTGGCTGCTCATAATAAGCCTGCACCTCCTCCTCTTCCTTCTCCTTGTATCATTCAACCTCAGACAACTGTATTTCGAAGTTCAAGATGCTAATGTTTCTACTATGCGATGGTTTCTACCATCTAGAACCGTGTGCCTTCTTGTTATCCATAGGGAATGGCGGAGAATTTCATGCTTGAAGGTTATAATCCTCTTTGCTCAAGTAACCTCCTTAGCCCGACTGTTGTTGTAGGCCTCCCATGGCATATTTTGGCTCCGCACCTTTTGTGGTGCATGCTACTCCTTTTTCAACAAAGAGTTTGATAATCTTCTTCCTCCTTGAGTTCAAGTTTGGACTTCTATGGTCGGATGGATGGATTTCCAGAATAATTTGACAAGATGCAGAAAGAGTTGAAAGCCCTTAAAAGGAAATAGTTGTTTGGTGACAATGTCAATGATTTATGCTTAGTTCCCAATGTGAAAGTGCCTACTAAGTTCAAAGTTACAAGGGAAATTCTTGTCCTTGTGATCATCTGATGATGTACTTGAGAAGAATGTCCACTCATACCGAGGATCGGTGATCGCTTTCATTCACCTCATTTAAGATAGTTTGACGGGTGCGGCTTTGAGATGGTATATGAATCTAGACAGTAGTGGCATCCATACATTCACTGATTTTGGTGAAGCTTTTGTAAAGGATTACAACTACAATATATACATCGCACCCGACCATGATCGATTAAGAACAATGGTTCAAAAGATAAAGAATTATTCAAAGATTATGCTCAGCGATGGCGTGAGCTTGCTGGTAATGTTATTCCTTCATTAAGTGAACAGGAAATAACCAAGGTTTTCTTGAAGACTTTGTGTTCGTTCTATTACAGGAAGATAGTGGCCAGTGCACCTAATAATTTTGCTGAAATGGTTAGCATGGAATTAAATGCGGAATAAGTATGCGAGGAGGACGATTAATGAAAGAAAAGGATCTAGTGGAGCCAAGAAGCCATACTTTAGTTTTTCCAAGAAAAAGGAAGATGTTAATGTTGTTGTTCAGGAAAGGAGAATCAGACCTCCTAGACGACGTTCTCAAAATCAATAAGTTGTTGTTGTCACTTCGGTTGTTGCTCCAACTACCATCCATTATGTCAAAGTTCCTCAATAAGGGCAAGGCCCGAAAAGAGAATCGTTTGACCCGATTCCAATGACTTTTGAGGAGTTATACCCAGTGCTGATTCAAAGACACTTGGTGTAACCAAGAGCTCCTCCGACTGTTCCAAATCCTGTGCATGTGTATTACAAGGCTGATTAGACCTGTGCCTACTATCAAGGAGCTCCCGGGCATAATATTGAGATTTTCTATCCATTGAAGTCAGAAGTGCAAAAGATGGTTAGATCTGGTCTCCTGTCTTTGAAGAACATAGGTCCTAATGTGCAATAGAATTCATTCCCAAGCATGGGAATGCTGTGAATATGATTCCCGGAGAAAGTAGGGTCTATGATGTGAATTTGATCATTAGAGATCTCGTAAGGATGCATGTTGCTCTCGATGAAGTTGGTTGTTGCATTCATGATCATCTTGCTTGTAATGGGTGCAGCGAAGATACTAAATGGTTGTGACAAGATAAAGAGTGATCTTAAAGATTTGATGGACAAGGACCTTATTCTGGTTATTAGGATAAAAGATGATCCTGAAAATGAAGTGAATGTTGTATACGATCCTCCTAGATAATTCAAATCCATGATGTGAATGAAACTAATGTCGATCTGGTCAATTTGCATGCTGCGTCTTACTTTTTGGAAGGTCTAGAAGCGCATAATTACAATGATTTTCCCATATATAGCAGAGATGATCGTGGTTATGAACTTGTCAGAAGAGGTATCCAGCATTTGATTGATGAAGACACCATTCAAATTATAGTAAGTAGAGTTAGTTTCAACAATGACGTCAATATGATTGAGGAAGGAAACCCTTGGGGTTGTGCTACTTTAAGAGATGATCTCTTGACTTTGAAGAAATTGGGATTGTTTGAAGATGGAGAGATAGTTGTCCTCTCGGATAGAAAGGAAAAGGTTGAGATAGTAGTCATCTCCGATAGGAAGGAGGTGCTGAAGCCAAAGTATGCTTTTGGCAAATATCAAGATGTTTTTCGAAGTGCTGGATATCTCGATCCGACTGTTCCAGGAGTCAATGCCATTGATAAAGATGCACAAGAGTAGGAAATGCCCAACTTTGAAATGCAAGAAGCCAATCCTCTTAATTAAAATGCTATTGATATTCCTACTTGCATTCACATTTCAAAGTAATTCACTTTTACGTGTTTAAATTTTCAAATAACAATCCTTTCACTCTGCCCAAGGTGAAAGTGATGTTGTATGGGCAAAGTTTATTGTTTTGAAATCTAAGATCATTAATAAAAGTTTGTTTTTCATTCTAAATTGTGTCTTTTATTTCTTATTTTTTCTTGAAAATGGTAATCAAAAAAACCTTTCTTAATAAATAATAACTAAAATGAATCTGCATAATCACATGTCATATGTGTCAATTCCTAAAATCAATCATAATCATATGTGCAGATTAATTGATAAAACCGTTGAAAACAATGACCGTACACCCTCTTCCAACTTGGAACATCCTTTGTATGTGGCGAAGAGAAATTTGATGAGATCCCTGAAGAGGTTTCATAGTTGCTTGGCGCCAAGGAAAACACCATTTAGTCATACAATGAGCCATTGGAAGTGATTAACTTGGTTTCCGATGAAGATGTGAAAGAGGTCAACATTGAAGCATTGCTACATCCCGAGGTGAAGAGATGTTTGATTGAGATGTTGAAAGAATATGTGGATATCTTTGCTTGGATGTATCAATATATGCCAGGGTTAGATACTGATATTGTGGAGTATCACTTGTCGTTGAAGCCCGGCTATCCACCAATCAAGCAGAAATTAAGAAGAACTCATCCTGATATGGTAATAAAGATTAAAGAGGAAGTTTTAAAGCAGATTGACGCATGTTTCCTTGTGACATCAGTCTATCCTTAGTGGATTTCTAACATTGTTCCAGTACCAAAGAAAGATGGAAATGTCTGCATGTGTGTTGATTACCGAGATCTGAACAAAGCTAGTCCGAAAGATGATTTTCCTTTGCCACAGTTGTACCCTAAAATTTACCCTCTTCATTTTAACTTCTCTAGATTATAGTTCTATTATCATGAACATACATGCATATCATTGATCTCATGGTTATGAGGTTATGACATCAGGTATGGAAGGCATGTGTTTGACTATTCGGACTATTTTGAACCAGAAATTGATATTTGTAAGTTTGTATGCTTGATTTATGATCTTCTGGTCAGAAGGTCATCTCGGTTTGGTTCTACAAACGTTGGAAATATTTCAGTATGTCCTCCAGTTTATCTGTTTAGATTGAAGGCCATTTCGTCAAGGAAGGACTCCGATAGTTCATTTATTAATAAAGTGGAATTACGTTTCTTGTGTCTTTCGGATACTCAGGTTCATAAATCTCAGTTGTTGGGTATTTTTGGGTGATTTTTGACTAGAGAATCCCTCTCGATATTATCTCCAACTTTCATTCTCAGGTCAGAAGCTAATTGTGTGATGAAAGTCTCTGGAAAAATTAATCTTTCAAGTGGAATAAACTGAGTTTTATGGTTGAATCGTGTTTGCGGTACACTAAAAATTCATAACTCCTTCTTTGGAATATCGAAATTGAGAGGTTTTGATTGTCTTATATTTCGTCTTGAAGTTCTCTTTAAGTTGTGTTCACGGGCGAGAGCTAATTACGTTATGGATCATTGTTAAAATGTGAGAGCAGAGGAATCGAATCGAAGTGAGATCTACGGCTCAAAGCGATCTACTATTTGATTTTTTGTTTAAAAGATGCATGACACCAAAGCTTTATTGTTTCCAAACAAAGAAGGAAAGGAAAATGGCAAACACGAAATACCGTAAAATTGATATGCAATCAATTAGTGTGAGCTAAGCATAGCGTATGGGGAGTGACTGGTAAGAGGGTTGGTTATATAAAGGGAAGTTATTAGCACCCTATATATTTATAGTATTCTATAGGAACCTTTTGTGCGTTTGTGTTTTATTTGCTATGCTATTTTAGGAAAGTTTATCCTTTGGGATTTAAGAAGGGTAGGTTATGTAGGAACCTAAACTTATTTATTATTATTATGCTCGCAAAGATCATTGGGATCCTCTGCATACATATCCCCTAGAGGGAATTAGAGCATTTGTATCTCGAATCTAAGGGAAACTAAGGTTTGTTTGGTTTGATGGAGAAAGAAGTATGCTCACCAAGGTTGACACCTTGTGCCTACGTATTCTCAAAAGGAGGTTTAGAAAGTCTGAGCAATCGTAGTTCCCACTTATGTGCTAGTGGAAGCAAAAATATTAAGAGAAAACGACAAGTGTCATCTTAATGAAAAATATATCTAATCTATTTCATCACATACATTTTTGAAAATTTGATCATTTGAATCTTTCATTGTAAACATTGAGTATTTTGCTTGAGTGTACAAGAGTTACCACCTACATGTTAAGAAAGATGTTTGAAAAAGTTTTGAATCTTTCATTGTAAGCATTGGGCGTTTAGCTTGAGTGTACAAGTGTTGTCACTTACAAGTTAAGAAAGATGTTTTGTTTGAAAAAAGTGTTTGATTTGAAAAATGTTTGATTTGTATGTGATGTTATCGATGAGATACTTCTTCCATAGAGATGATTCATGTTTTATCTCTAAGGATAATTGTTTTGTTATTAATTACGGGGGTGCTTTTAAGAAGCCCATGGGTCCTTGTATTGTAAGTCCAAGATGAGGTTATCCGAGGGACATCAAGGGTCCTTATATTGTGAGCCCAAGAGGAGCCTTTCAGAGGGACACCGAGGGTCCTTGTATGAAGCCCAAGAGGTGGATATAGGGTATGGGTGGCTTGGATTTAAGAGTGATTTCAGCGAGAAACCATACTCTTAGGGTTCTATCCTAACGAAGGTGATTCTTTGTATCAAAAGCCCAATAAGAGGCTGTTAAGTTTCTTGATCTGCTTATATAGAGAGATGCTAAACTCATGAGGGAATTCTTTTATACGAGTAGGAGGCTAACTCAGCAGGGAGTTCTTTTGTCGGTATAGCTGGGAGGCCGGCTTGTTTGTTTTCTTTTATTGCAAATGTTGCGGATAGCAAGAGTCGCCACCGACTTTTCTTTTATCCAATAAAGGAAAGGTGAAAAGAGCAGGAAGACCTTTTATCGATTCTGAGTATGAGAGGTAATAATGAAAAGGGAAGGTATTACCACCCTTTCCATCCGTAGTTATCTACGTGCTCTTGATTGCTTAGCTCACTTTTGAAAATTTACTTTCTTTGTGTGTGTGTGATTTGAAAATTATTTGAAATATATTTTGAAAATTATTTCTCTTTGACTTTGTAATGATTCTTGTATCAGTCCTCAAGAATATATACGAAGTGTTCGGAAATATTTTGTTTGGAAAATGTTTAACTTTGTAATGATTCTCGCTGGAATGTATACAAAGTGTTTTTAAAAGTATTTTTTTGAAAAGAGTGTGACGTGTGAAAAGTGAGTAAAAAATAGGTTTGGTCCCTGTAAGTGTTGAAACTAGGACCTGAAGGTTGTGGAGCCAAAATCTAGCCACCACGCCATCTGTTTTTTGAATCAAATATTTCTTGTCCTTGCTCAATCTTCCTCTAATGCTTTCCATGCGTTTTTTCCAGCTTGTATGAGCTATCTTGGACCTCAAGTCATACAAAAATCAAGCCCAATACACCTTGCCTTTTACTTTTGTATTTTATTCAATTAAAATTGAATTTTAATTATTTAATTCAAATTAAATTAAATAAATGAAGGAAAGGAGTGAAAGTGAGTTTAGATATCATGGGCCATGTTAGAAATAAGTCTAAATCATAAAAACCATGGCCCATTTGAATAAAATTTGAATTTGCTTGCTATTTCTCTTCATGCACTTCTTCAAATTTCCCAAACTTCCAACAGTTGTATCTTGCTCAATTTTAACATCTCGAAGTGTTCTTGGACTTTTAGAACTCTCAAGATTTCCTTTAAACACTCCTTTTGTTTTCATCTTCATTGAATTTTCCATGCTCATGTACACTTCTTTTGAAAAATATGACTTTTTGTTGACTTTTAGAAGGACTTATAATGTTTTGATCCATAACTCTCAAATGAAGCATTTTGGCTAAAGCTTGTGAGACAAAAAGTTGTAGAGAATTGAATTCTCTTCAAAATGAGATTTAGTGGAAAATTTCTAATAAAGTATGTGAAAGTTATGGCTTGTCAAAGTTTTGTTGAGTTTTTTATCATGAAACCCTAATTTAGGAACTTTGACTTTTGACCAAATCTTGAGTTTTCTTGATGAATCATGATCAACCCTTGATCAAATGATGGATGTGACTTCAAAATCATGATGTTGACCAAAAATGATGAAGTTTAACAATATGTTGACCACAATTGACTTTATGTCCAATACAACTAATTTTCAACTATCTAAGCAATTGATTGAGCAAACTTGAGTTGTGAACCTTGAGATTTGACATGGTGATACCTTGAGACATATGAGGAGGTATGATTACCACTTGAGGCAATGTAACTCATCCTTGACTTGAGACAATAAAAACCCTAGTTATGGGTTGATTGCTTAGAAGAGGGTTCATCCGGTCGACCCTTAAGAAATTCTTGAGTATGGAGATATGGATTGACTTGGGAAATAGGATGGAAACTTTTGGGGTATTTTAGCTTCCCCTGTTCAATCTTCTTGTACCTGAAGGGTTAGATTGGTATACTTTCCTCTGTATCTTGAAGGTAGAAAATGATCGAATACTCTAGTACACAGAATTTGCACTCGGGTGTATGAAATAAGATCGTCGATTGACGATGTACTGGAATGGGCTTATATATTCCATTTGGAGAAACTAATGTTAGGGAGCGAGTCGTACATTAGACTTCATGCTCGTCTTTGAATGAGGTTACTGGTATGTATTGATTTTTAAGCGGATATCGGCGTGCGGTGGTGAGATGATAATGTGTGGTCGAAGATTGGCATATATGCCATACCGGAATAGTTTATGATAAGAGTCGAGAATAAACCTTTGTTTTGCCTCTATCAGGAATGAGTATTCGTTAGGATGTAGATAGTTTTCCCGTCTTGTTTCAGGTAAAAATTTGTATCATGCTGTCTGTTGGTAAGCTCGTCTTGTCATTCAAGTACTTTTCCCATCTTGTTTCGGGCATTAATCTTTGACCTTTTGTCTGGAAATTTGTGAATAACTCTCACCTGTTTGAGAATTCATACTGAGAAAACGAGATTAGTTCTATGGAGATTATGATGCATGTAAGTATGTAATGATGCTCATGAATGATATATGCACATGTTATGATTTTTTATGAATGATGTATGAATGTAGATGTTGTGGTATTTCAAAACATATCCATCTTGAAGAAAATGGGAATGTTCTGTTGGGGATCTTTGATTTCTGCTTGGGGATGTAGGTGTTGGAGACCCTGCTTGGGGAATAAGAGAGATATAAATTCCTCTGATGCACCATCTGACCAAGTTTCAGGTCTAGACTTTGATATTGTTGGGAATGATAATCCTTGAGAGATACTCATTGGGGATGAACATCTATATGCGATCTTCTTTGGGAATGATGTGATCTTGTATAACCTAACTTCGCTAAGAGAATGACATAATAAGTTGGTTGATGAATGGTTGCTGGGGACCCGATGCAACAAGGTTGACGTTCACTATCACGGGGAGGCGTGACAATGTAGATGATCATTGCTCGAGGGACTAATGTGATGAGTTGATAGGATCCTTTGCTCGGGGACTAATGTGATGAGTTGATAGGATCATTGCTCGGGGACAAATATGATGATTTGATAGGATCCTACCGGGGTGTTCGCGTTAAAGGTGGCTAGAGATTCGAGCGTGAATTCAAATTCTCGGCTCAAAGCGATTTACTCTTTTGATTTGTTTATAAAGATGCCGCGAGCATCAAGCTTTATTATTTTTCAACACAAAAATATGATTTAATGATTATGAAAAGGGAAAGGCATTACCATCAATTGATATTGATATGCATGTGACTAAGCGTAAACTAGGCATAACGCATTGGGAGATACGAGTAAGGGGATTGTTATATAAAGGGAATAGATGGAGCACCCTAAATATATATAGTTATCTATAGCTTTATATGAATATATTTGATATGTTTGTGTGTTTTAATTTGCTATTTCTATGATTGGGAAAGTTTCTCCTTTGGGATTTTAAAGAATGTAGATTATGAAGGATTCTAGGTTTTGTTATTATTGTGCTCATAAAGATTTGTGGATCTTACGCATACATATCCTAGTGGGAATCGAGCATTTGTGGCTCGGATCTGAGGGATCTATGGTTTGTTTAGTGAGAGAAAGAATTTGCTCGGCGGATGAGACCTTGTCTCGTATTCTCAAAAGGATGTTGAGAAAGTCGGGCATAAGTAGTTCCACATGCTAGTGGAAACAGCGAAATGTTAGTAAGGCAGACAAATGTCATCTTAATGAAAATGTATCTAATCTATTTCATCACATACATTTTTTAAGTTTGGTGATTAAAATCTTTCATCGTAAGTTAGGTGTTTTGCTTGAGTGTACAAGCGTTACCACTTACATGTTTAAAAGATGTTTTGAAAAAGATGATTTAATCTTTTAAGCTAAGCATTGGGTGTTTTGCTTGAGTGTACAAGCGTTACCACTTACAATTAAGAGATGTTTTGTTTGAAAACGGTTGAAAAGAGTTGACAAGTTTTTGTTGTATGTGATGTGATAGATGAGATACTTCTTCCATAGAGATGATAGATGTCTAAATCTTGAGGAGAAATTGATTGGATTAAGGGATGCTTTTAAAGAAGCCCATGGGTCCTTTATTGGCCCAAGGGAGGCATTCGAGGGTCATCGAGGTCATCGAGGGTCCTTGTATGAATCTCAAGAGGAAGCTATAGGGTATGGGTGGCTTTGTCTTAAAAGGGATTTCAAGAAACCATCCTTTTGGAATTAGAGCAATTTCACCGAAATTTTACTCTCTCGGGATTTTGAAAGTGATTTCATGGAAACCATCCTTCGAGGTTCTATCTTAGCGTGGGTGATTCTTTGTATTGGGAGCCCAATAGGAGGCTGTTAAGAGATTTTATGGTCTCTCCTTCATGTGATGCCCAAGAAGGCTAAACTCAATAAGGAGTTCTTTGAGCGAAGCCCAAGGAGGTGACTCAATAGGGAGTATTGTCTTATATGAAGCCTAAGCGGAGGCTAAACTCGGATGAATGATTTTTCTTATATGAAGCCTAAGAGGATAACTCTGTAGGGAGAGTTATCTTGTATGAAGCCCAAGCGGCTAAACTCATCTTTGTGATGAATTATCTTGTATAAAGCCAGCGGAGGCTACAAGCTGGGAACCTATTGGTTAGACTAATTGTTATGTTATAATTAGGCAGATTGTATAAACAAGTGTATGTGTGATATGTATTCTGGGGAGTTTATGAAGGATATAAACAATGCATGATGTTTATTTACAAGAGTTTATGAAATATAAACAAGTGTACGTAAACGAGCGTTTAGCAGTAACGATTATTTACAAGTTTGACTGTGTACAAGGAAGTGAATATGTACACGAGCAGTAATTATATACGGGGAAAGATGGATGTACATAGGGGTTGGGACTTACACCATAAGGGAGGCCCATTGGTTTGAAAGCGTTTCATGAGGAATAATGCTCCTTTCAATACCAATGGTATTGATGTATATCTGAGATGAAAGCGGAAGCGAGCGATTAATTTTATTTGTGAAAAGTATACATATTATGTACGAGACAAAAGTTTATATGATATGTACACAAAATATGTACATAAAAAAATTTTTGTTTGTGTATACACAAGTGAAGTGAAAACAAAGCGATCAGTTTATGCATACTTGAGTATAAAAGGTATACGTGTTATGTCTGATAAAAAATTTGTATGTATTTGAAGAAAATTTGATATGTACAGGAAATATTATGTACATAAAAGAATTTATGGGACTTACACGTGAGGAGGCCCATTGGTTTGAAAAGAAGTTTCATCGGGGAATAATTCTTCTTCTAGAACCAATGGTATCGATTATATAAACAAGCGAATGAAAACAAGCGAAAGAAATTTGTTTATGTTTGAATATTACTTGATGATGATTTGAGTATGTACAAGTAAAATTAAATATGTACATAAAATTTGGGACTTACATAAGGAGGCCGTTGATTGAGAAATTCGAGAGAAAGCAATTCGGTTTTGTCGTTAAAATCGGATCGATCATGGTAAAGATAAGTTTGATGAAAAAGTTTTGAAAAATGATTTTGAAAATGTTTTGAAATGTGAGTTATTTATAAAAGTTTTGAAGAATCAGATCGAAAACTTGAAAATTCACTTTTTAAAAGTGTATTGAAAAACTCGAGCGTCGTTTCGGCTCGATTAAAATATAATCAGATAAAGTTTCTGAAAATTTTTGCTATCATAAAATAGATACATTTATTGACAAGTGTACAAAAATCACCTCAAAATGAGGAGTTTTGATTGGTTAAAAATGTGAAAGTTTGTAAAAACATGAAAAATGAAAAGTTTGGAAGAATGGTTTCCACAAGTTGAACCCGGGACCAAAGGGGTGGCTCGTGGCGGAGAACTAAAGGCAAGCTAGCTACCACTTTGGGACAAGCGATATATGGTGTTTTGAATCAACAACACGTGTTAATACAAGATTGGAAATTTTAAATTTAAAAGCTCGAAGAACAGAAAGCTATGTTCTTCGTTTTGATTTTCATTTCAACAATCCATGCTAAAATCTTCATTTCTCAATGAAATTCAATGAAATAAAAATGAAAGTTGCTCGATTTTGAACAACGAACACGATGGCGGATATTAATTGTATTTATTTTTAGTCTAGCATGCTTAAATTTACGGGAACCACGAAGAACCCTAGGCCCGACTTTTCTAAATTAAATGATGTATGATTATGATTCTTTGATTTTTGAGGGTTTATGATCGTGATGGTGTAACACGGTGACTGACTTTGTAGGATTTTTGTATCGCAAATGTGCGGATAGCAAAGTCGCCATCGACTTTTATTTTATCAATTAAGGGAAGGTAAAAGTATAGAAAAGGCGTTCGTTAGATTACGAGTAAAGGGAGAAGGTTATGAAAAGGGAAGGTATTAGCACCCTTTCCATTAGTTATCTACGGGCTCTTGAGTTGCTCAGATCACTTTTAAAATTGTGCTTTACGTGTGTTTGAAGCGTTTGAAAAGGCATTTCACTTTGACTTTGTAATGATTCATGTAGGAATGTATACAAAGTGTTTGGAAATGTTTCGTTTTGAAAAGAGTTTTGAACTTTGACAAAAAGTGTGAGGTGTGAAAATCATTTGATAGAGCAAGCAACTAAAAGTCTTATTACCTACTAAAGATTGATGCGTTTCGTGTTATTTTCGTTCCTTTAGAATAGCGCTATCCATACCATTAGTTGGTAGGTAACTCTATTTGTTGGATGTAAGCGGGACATTCGAAGGACATCGATGGTCATAGAAAGCAACTTGTAGGAGTATCCTAGCACATTCGAAGGACTATCATCATTTTCGTAGGCGACAATCGAGGTCAAGATCATGTATTGGAGGTGACATCGTGGGTCTTATGATCTTTGTATCGAAGGGACTATGATGATTTTTGTTTTGAAACAGCGGTGCTAGAATACCTCGTTGGGGGACTTGACCATATTTGAATTCGTAAGGCATCGAGAGAATGGCCCTAAAGGGTGCATGTGTGAAAAGAGTGTGTTGATTCGGATATATTTTATCTTTAAAAATTAGTGAGGATATGTTGTTTTAGTCTTGCCATACGCCTAGTTATTAGCAGTTTATAGGGTGCGGAAATTAAAATGCGGAATGTAAAGATGGAAGGTAAATGTCTCGCTATTACATGGCTTTAAGGCGGATACATAATTTAAACTTGCGGAAAATAAAAACCTAATTTAAACTATTACATCCCATGGTTACATTATTGGAAAAATAAAAAGCGATAAAAGAAGCAAATGCGAAGCAGATAACTGTGAAAAGATAAGAAATCGGAAAATCGAGAGAATCGAATAAGAGAAAAATGTTAGAAAAATGAAAGTTTTGAATGAGAAAAATATGACATGTTGGAAATAACATAAATATGCTAAAATATTTTTGGGATTTTTGGATGCAATTTAATAATTTAAAACTAATTAAAAGTGATTTAAATGCTAAATTATGAATAAAAATAAATATGCATGCAAAATTGTATTTTTAATTTTATAAATTAAATAAAGATTTTCTAGAAAATAATGTAAAAAGAAAAATAATTTTTGGTAATTTTTTTAATGCATAAATAAAAATATGAAAAAAAATTAAAATAGATGCAAAATATTAAATAATAAGAAATATGAAAAATATGAAAAGTTTGAAGTTTGTAAAAAAGGAAACAAATCTGGTCCTTGTGAGGTTCGAACTGAGGACCCTTGAGAGTATCTGGGGAGCAGGGGCTACCAAGTGTGCAACATGTTATGGATCGAAACGTGGGATGATGAGCAACAGCGTCGCCGTTTGGAGAAGTCAAAGCCTGATCGGTTGGTGGGGTCCCGGTTGAGCGAGAGAGCGGATCGAGCCCGTTATAGCCACGCATTCGCCGGTCAGCAACATCGCGGCGGGCCTAAGCTCCGGTCGTCTTCTCCGAGCCACGAAAGCGGACAAGCAAAATACGAGCGATAAATGGGAAGAGGACCCACCCCAAATCGACCCCCACGAATCCATTGGTGGCCTTAGTTTTTCCTGAAAGTGCACCTAACACCGGTTCGATCAGCAGTTCAAAGCCCTAATAATGCCTGATTTCGGGCGTCCAAGCTTGCATGTGAGGTTCGATCATGTCTAAACATCACCACAGATCGATACAAACACACAAATAACATTAATAATGCATGGAAAACAAAATTGATTTGAAAAATTTCAAGCGGTGAGGTCAGAACACGATCTGGCGATGGGCTTGAGGTATGGTATGGATCGATCGGAACCTCAAGAAGGTGATTGAAGGTTCGAATTGGCACTACTTGCTTTTTGGAAATTACCGATTTTCCAAGTTTCTTGAAAATTTTGCAGAATAAGGGCTATGCTTTGAGCTAGGGTTTCGTGTTGCTTGTGATCTGACTTGCTTGGTATTTATAGAAGAGTTTGAGAGAGGAAAAGAGTGAAAAAAAGATTTGATTTGGAGCATTCAATATTTTTCAAATAAAATCAATTTTTGAAAGAAATTTGATTTCCTCTTCAATGCATGATCATCACAATTTGGAATTGTTGGGGCTTGGACTTCAGTTTGGTATAAAATCAACCCTTTTGGAAAAATATATTATTTTCATATTTTATATAATTTAATTTTGAATTAAATGTTCTAAAATTCAAAATAAATTAATAAAATAGAAAATTGCCATGGTAAGCATTTATGGGTCAAGAATAATGTCATGAACAAGTTTGGATCAAAAGATTATAGGCCCATTTGGAAAATTTTGCATTTGACCAAAATGTCCTTTTGTCTGATTGTCCAAAATTGCCCAACTTAGAATAGTGTATCTTGCTCATTTTTCCACATTTTTGAGTGTTCTTGGACTTTTGGAAATCTCTAAGAGTCCTCTAACCAACCTTTTTGTCTCATCTCAATTGGATTTCCATGCTCAATATATCTTCAAAACAAAATTTTGACTTTTGTTGACTTTGAAAATGACACTGTAATGTTTTGAGCCATACCTTCAAATGAAGCATTTTTGACATTCTTGTGAGACATGAAGTTGTAGAAATTGAATTTCCTTCAAAACAAAGAGGTGGTGGAAAATTTTTTGAGAAAGTATGAAAGTTATGATCGATCAAAGTTGATTGACTTTTCATCTAGAAACCCTAATTTAGAAAGTTTGACTTTTAGCAAATCTTGAGTTTTCTTGATGAATCATGATCAACCCTTGATCAAATGATGAATGTAACTTCAAAATGAGGATGTTGACCAAAAATGAGTTGTTTGTGTATTGACCACAGTTGACTTTTGTCAATCTGATTGATTTTGACCATCAGCGATTATCGAGGCAATTGACTTGAGGCTTGAAACTTGACATGGAGAATCTTTGAAGCATATGAGGAGGCATGATGACCATTGGAGATGTTGGAAGTCCATCTCAGGTGAGAACAAACCTTAGTTTGGGTTGATTGTCTAGGAGAGAGTTTGTCGATCGACTCTTGAGGAATCCTTGAGTATGGATGTATGAAATATCTTGAGAAGATGGAGGCAAATTTTGGGGTATGTGGCTGCCTGTTGAATCTTCTTGTACTGGAAGGATTAGATTGACACGCTTTGTCATTGACTGAGTAGAAGATGATTGAACATTAAAATGCCTGAAAATTTGCACTCATTGTTGAATGATGATCGGGAATGGGCTTATGATGATGCCATTTGGAGAAAGTGGAGACTTATTTGGGGATGAGTCGTATGCTAGACTCGAGGTTGTTGATAGGAGGAGATTTTTCGAGATGGGCTTGAGATGCCATACGGAAGGTCGATCTTGGGAGTGGGCGTCACGCTGGGCTCTGTAGATGTTCTTGATAGTGGAAGGAGGCGGAGATGGGCTTAAGATGCCATCCGGAGGAGTCGTATGTTAGACTTTGTGCTTACCTTTGAATGAAGTTATTGGTTTGTATTGATTTTTAACCATTTATGCAGCATTCAAAGGAGATATTGACAAGTAGTCGGAGATGGGCTTAAGATGCCATCAGATGGCGAAGTCGTCGCTAGACTACGTAGTTCTTGATGATAATAAGAAGGGATCGAATAAATCTTACGTGCGATTACTGCGGGGAGGTAATAGTTGTCGCGTGGATATCTTCCACATTGTGCATCAATTATTAATCCTTGCACATTATCGGGATAACGCGATCGTTCGGATAGGGTTTCCGTCTAACCGGGTATTAATCACAGATCCGTTGTCGGCGGACAACGAGGCGTTCGGCGGATAGTTTTCCGTCGAGATTCGAGGGCTTAATCCTGGACGGTGTCGGAGGACAACTAGGGAGGTCTTCGGATAGTTTTCCCGTCGAGATTAGGGCTTAATCTGGACCGGTAGCCGGAGGACAGCGAGGCGGTCTTTGAATAGTTTTCCGTCGAGATTAGGGGCTTAATCCACGGACTGTTTGCGTCGGTGACTTTCACCTATTTGAAAAAGAAAACAAGAGAAACTTTGATAGAATATTTGTTAGTCTTATGCAAGTATGATGCATGACAATGTGTATGAATGACATATGCATGAACCATGACTTTATGAGTAATGTATGAATGATAGATGTTGTGGTACAAAACATATCCATCTTGAAGAAGATCGTATGTTACTGTTTGGAGATTCGACTTACGCTTGAGGATGAAGATCACGGAAGAAGATAGCTTTGATTCCTCCGGTGCCTTTATCGACCAAGTTTTAGGCCTAGATATTGTTGAGGAATATTGAGAAACTTCGTTGTTGGAGATCTCATTACATAGACCTGTTTGGGGAGAGTGCGGGAGGAAGTCAGTTGGGGATCTTGCATGTAGACCCCGTTGGGAAAAATTAGGGCGCTCTTGGGGATTTTGAGTGTAGATCTCATTTGGAGGCGTTTGATGGATTCTTCCAGGGGCCGGGTTGGGGCTGTTGGAATATGTCATTGAGATAGAAGATGAAAATTTCCTCGGTGCACTTTATCGCCAAGTCTCAAGTCCGGATACGGCTCTTTGGAAAAAGGGGAATTGTTGGGAGATATTACTGCGATGACAAAGACCTCGGTGCAGGATGAAGTGTTCTTGCTTGGTGATGCTCGGTGAGTGGAATCAGCTTTCGAGGACTAGCGTATGCTCTGTGGGAAGGTTTGTTGTGACGACACCTGTATCAGGGATCACCTTGTAGAAATGCATTGGTGACTTTCCGTCATCTCAATTCCTAGAACATAGTAACTACTTTTGTATGCCCACTTTTACCATGTTTGTGAATAGATTCTTATTGTCATGCATATAATCATTCAAAGCAAGCGTTGGACTTGTAAAAGCGACAATAGTGAAAATGTAAAGAAAGAACTTATTTATTTGAAATGTGGCGTGGCCAGTGGTTGTACACAAGAAAGGTAAAAAGCTGTGCGGAAACAATCTTAAGTTCCAACTATGCTAGTACTCATATATTTCAACTATCTCATCTCCTGGCATCGTTAGAAAGTGAGTGGTGATCTTAAGCCATTTGAATCTTGAATCTTGATGGTAGTGCAGAGCGGGTGATGCGGAAGAGACATGCAGCAAATCCTAACTTTGCCTAGACCGCCCTTCGGGTTTCGGTCTAGGGATACCCTTTTTGCCAAACCGCCTTTTAGTTTCGACTTGCCGGGTGTACATTTTTGTATATCCTTAACTTTTGCGAGAACCTTTTGGTTATCGGGATACCACTATTTTTGCCTAGGCCGTCGACCTAGCGGGTCTCTTTTATCGTAGTATTTTTGACTATATGCGTTCACGAGGTGTGGAAGTCTTCACCATCCATGGTGCTAAGTATCATAGCTCAGCGGAAAATCATCTTGACTACAAATGGTCCCTCGTGGGTGGGAGTCCATTTGCCCACAGGTCTGCTTGGCGGGGAATGATGCGCTTGACTACTAGATCACCGACTTGGTAGACTCGGTGCTTGACCTTCTTGTTAAATGCTCGATCATTCGTTTACGATAGATCATCCATGGCGGATGGATGCAGTGCGTTTCTCATCAATCGGGTTAATGCGGTCAATAGAATGCTGAACCGAATCATCTT
>CM038795.1:186960830-187036058 GCA_021764765.1 Vicia sativa
CACTTGTTTTGAAAATGTGAAACTTTACTTCATGTGCAAGGTACTTTCACCACTTACATGAGATATGGAATCCTAGCATCCTTATTTTTGCGCTTCTTATATCAATAGACGTGTGCATTCTAGATATCTGTTTACTTGATAGCACCTTCTTGCTGCTATCCATTGCTCTAAATGTAATGATCACGCATTCTATCTCCAGGTACACACGCCTTGATACATTCTATTGTCTGCTTCTGTTTGCGTTTCACTCAATTATTGCAGTTTTATTTGAATGCCTACAAAGGCGCATTCTTCACTTGTAAATGCGTGTGATACTTGAACTCCACTTTTGTAGGATTTTTGTATCCAAATGTGCGGATAAAGAGTCGCCACCGACTTTTATTTTTATCCAATTAAGGGAAGGTAAAAGTAACAGTAAAAGACCTTCGTTAGATTCTCGAGTTCGAGAATGGTTATGAAAAGGGAAGGTATTAGCACCCCTTTCCATCCGCAGCTTATTCTACGGCTCTAGTTGCTCTAGATCACTTTTTAAAATTGCTTTCGGTGTTTGACAAAATGTTTTGAAAAGTATTTCGCTTGACTTTGTAATGACTCATGTAGTGTGTATACAAAGTGTTCGGAAATGTTTTGTTTTGAAAAGAATTTGAACTTTGAAAAAGTGTGTGTGAAAGCATTTGATAGAGCGCAACCAAAAGACTTATTTACCCACTGAATTGGTCGCTTTTGTTGTACTTTACATCCTTTAGAATAGCGCCAGCCATACCATTAGTTAGTAGGTAGCTCCATTCTGGATGTAAGGGACATTCAAGCGACATCGGATGGTCATAGAAAGCAACTTGTAGGGAAGTATCCTAGCATATCGAAGGGACTATCATCATTTTCGGAGGCTTGTACCGAGGGTCAAGATCATGTATTCGGAGGCGATCGCGGGTCTTATGATCTTTGTATCGAAGGGACTATGGATTTGTTTGAAGGCAACGGTGCTCGAGGGACATGACCATTTTGAAATCGAAAGGCATCGAGAGAATTACCCAATGCAAGTGAAATCAAATTCGATATTTTATCCAGATTATGTCCAATTATTATCTTGCCACACGCCTAATTACTAGCAACGGATAAAATGGAATGTAAAATGCGGAAAGGTAAACTACGCTATTACATATATATAATTAACCCATGAAAATAAACCCAACCAAACCATTACATCCCAATACAATGGAAAACAGAAAAATCATCCGAAATCAACCGAAAAATAATAAACCGAAATCATATGAATGAAATCAATCAAAGAAAATGCAATAAAATCAAATTAAATATTTTAAAATTTAAATTTTGAAAATGAAAATAAAAAATAAGAAAAGAAAATAAAGAAAAAATTAAATACAACGAAAATCATTTAAAATGAAATAAAGGTTATTAAATAATGAAATCAAAAAAATTTTAAGGAATTAAACCCCGAAATTAAAATAATCAAAAGACCAATGAAACAATTAAAAATATGAAATAGGATCATGAAAATATCCATCCTTCCAATCTAACCAAATGATCATCGCGCATTTCGATCCCACGCCAACCAAATCCGAATCAACGCCAATCATAACCATGATCATTTTAACCTCAACTGACCATGCTTCGGCGCCTACTAATCTTCCCGAACGTCCGATCCTAACTTAACCAGAAAACCTAAACGGTGGTTCGACCGGACCTAAAACCAAACCACCATGAAACCGATCCCAAACAATCAACCACGAAATCCGAATATTTAACCAAACGTAATTCCAGAACGCATGTAACCCATAGAAAACCCGATTCATGTTAATGCTTGCAAACCGAAATCGATTTTCGAGTTTCATGAACGGAACACGATCCGTATGTGATCCGAAACGAACCAATCGGCACCCGTATCGATCATGAAAAATGAACTATTGAATCAAAACGAACCAAGAACCGCCATTGCTTAACCACGGTTTCCTGAGTTTGGGTTAGGGAATACAACCTTCCGTCCTAATCATGTGCCATGATCAGTATTTTATATTGATGAATTGAGCCGATTTGAGGAAGAAATCATCATCAATCAATGCAAACAAATTTGATTTTGTATAAAATCAAATTTTCAAATTTTGATTAATTTTCAACCAATCTTGCCACATCAATCCAATTTTCGAAATTTGCTGGCTTTGTTGAGTTACTTTGATTAAGGAAAAGAGAAAATCAATTTGCAATTAATTTTGATCTTTATACTTTATTTTTGAATTTAATTTGTATTTAAATGAATAAATTCCAAATTAAATAGAAAAATAAATAAAAATTCGTTTTTGCTTTGACGTTCCAAATTGTATGAGGAACAAGTTTGAATGGAAAACCAATTTTTGATTTTTGAAGTATCCCCTTGTGCATTCTTCCAAATTGCCCAACTTGTAGATGGTGTAACTTGCCCAATCTTCCACATTTTTGAGTGTTCTGGACCCTTGAAAGCTCAAGAGTCCTCTAACCAATGTCTTTGGTCCATCCCAATTGAGTTACCATGCCCAAAACAAAAAGTTGACTTTTGTTGATTTGAAAATGACCAGAATGTTTTGAGCTATACCTCCAAATGAAGCATTTTTGGACATCCTTAGAGACATGAAGTTGTAGAGAATTGAACTCCTCCAAAACAAGAGGTGGTGGAAAATTTCTATGAGAAAGTTATGATCAAAAGTTCAGTTGACTTTTTCATCTAGAAACCCTAATTTAGAAAGTTTGACTTCTAAATCTTGAGTTTTCTTGATGAATCATGATCAACCCTTGATCAAATGATGAATGTAATCAAAATGAGGATGTTGACCAAAAATCGAAGTTTTGACCGTATGTTGACCAATGCTGACTTTTGTCCATATACACCGATTTCCAACCATCCGAACAATTGTCCGAGGAAACTTGACTTGTGAGGCTTGAAACCACATGGAGAATCTTGAAGCATATGAGGAGGTATGAATGCCATTGGAGATGTTGGAACCATCTCTTGACCTGAGAGATACCAAACCCTAGTTCTGGGTTGATTGTCCAGGAGAGAGTTTGTCCGATCAACCTTGAGGAATCCTCGATATTAGATACGAAATCTTGAGAAGATGGAGGGCAAATTTTGGGGATACTGCCCCGGTTCAATCTTTCTTGTACGGAAGGTTAGATTGACATGCTTGTCTTCGTGACCCGGAGGTAGAAGATGATTGAACACCGAGTACACCTGAAAATCTGCACCGCGGCTGGTGGATGATGCGGAATGGGCTTAATGATGCCATTTGGAAGTTGGAGACTTCACGGGAACGAAAATCGACGCTAGACCCGAGGTTGTTATAGAGAGCTGACGGAGATGGGCTTAAGATGCCATCCGAAAGGTCGATGTTGGGGAGCGAGCCGTACGCCAGACTCAGTGGATGTTTCTGAATGGACACGAGGCTTAAGATGCCATCCGAAGGAGTCGTGACGTTAGACTTCGTGTTCACTTTAAATGAAGTTATTGGTCCTGTATTGATTTTAACCATACATGCAGCATTCCTCGATGTGAAGAGATGTTATGACAATAGTCTGAGACGGGCTTAAGATGCCATCCAAGGCAACTGAGTCGTACGCCGCTAGATCAGAGTTGTCATGGATAACCGAATAACCGCCACTGATTACTGGAGAGAGATCAGAAGCTGGCCGTGGATAGCTTCCTCAAGAATCGGTGTTGATCCATTGTCTGCCATCGAGGATAACCGAGGTGTTCTTCGACAGTTTTCCGCCGTCATTTAATCTGGACCAAAACCGGAGGTGGTCTTTCAGATAGTTTTCCTTGCTCGGGCTTAATCCTGGACCGTTTCATGGCGGTCTTCGATAGTTTTCCGCCGGCTCGGGGCTTAATCTGGACCTGTTTGCGGCTAGAAGTGATCATACTGTTTGGAGAAAACAAGAGAAACTTTGATAGAATATTTGTTAGTTTTATGCAAAGTATGATGCATGATACATATGAATGATATATGCATGAATTATGACTTTATGAGAAATGTATGAATGATGAATGTTGTGATATTTCAAAACATATCCATCTTGAAGAAGATGCGGATATTCTGTTTGAAGATTTCTGACTTCTGCCTGTGGAATTGAGTAGGTGAGAACCCTGCTTTTGAAGGAGAAGAAAGATATCTTGGATTCCTCCGATGCACTATCTGACCAAGTCTTGGGCCTAGATACTGTTGAGGAAGGTAGAGATTGGAGAGGCTCGTTGTCGGAGATCTCATATATAGACCCTGCTGAGGAGAGTCTGGGAGGCGATCCGTTGAGGACCTTGTATGTAAGATCCTGCTGAGGAAATTTAAGAGACGCTCACTGGGATTCCGAAAGTGTAGATCTCACTGGAGAACATTTGATGGTTGCCGAGACCGGCTTGAAGAGTCTAGAGTCCTTGTAATCTCTGGCTGGGGAATAAAGGTGGTTGCCCCGATGCACTATTCGACCAAGTTTCGGTCCGGATACCGCTGCCGGGAGAAGGAGGATTGAGAAATATCCACGGGGATGAAGTGTTATCGCAGATCATGTAACGCTGTTTCGATTGAGGAATTGTTGCTCGTGGATTCCTTATATTCACTGGGAAGGTGTGTTGTGAGTGACACCTTTATGCTGTGGGGAACTATTTGTTGACTTTCGCCGCCATCCCACCTCGGAACTCGTAGTAAGTACTTTGTATGTTCACTTTCGTATGTTTGTGATTAGATTCTTATTGTCAAATGCGTATAGTCATTCAAAGCAAACGTTGGACTTATTGCAAATAACAACAACAAAATTGTAAAGAGAAAGAAGTCTGTATTTATTTGAAAGGTGGCGATGGCCAAGTAGTTTGTACACAAGAAAGGTAAAAGCTATGCGGAAACAATCTCGTTAAGTTCCAACTATGCTAGTACTCATATTTCAACTATCTCATCTCCTTGCTGTCAGTAGAAAGTGAGTACTGATTCGCCATTTGAATCTTGAATGATAGTAGTCCGAAACAGGTGATCTGAAGAGACATAGTTGTACGCTTAAACCCTAACTTTTGCCTAGACCGCCTTTCTGGTTTTCACCACTGGATATTCTTTGCCAAGTCATCGGTTTCTTGACTTGCCGGGTGTACATGTTTTGTATATATCCTTAATTTTGCCCGAACCTTTTGGTTCGCCAGATGCCCTTATTTTGCTCTAGGTCGCCGACCCATGGTCTCTTTATGCGTAGTATTTTTGACTATGTCTGCGCTCACAGGTGTGGGAAGTCTCACCATCCATGGTGCTATATCATAGCTCCGCCGGAAAATACCGTCTTGACTACAAATGGTCCCTCATAGTGGGAGTCCATTTGCCCCGATCACCTTGTGGAAGAATGATGCGCTTGACTACTAGATCACCGACTTGGTAGACTCGGTGCTTGACCTTCTTGTTAAATGCTCTGATCATTCGCTTCTGATAAATCTGTCCATGGCAGATGGATGCGAGTCGCTTCTCATCAATCAAATTAATCTGGCGCAGGTCTGAACCCAATCGCCTTCGCCTAACTCGCCTCCTGAGGACTCGTTGAGGGTATCCAACCTCGATAAGACGGCTTCCATACCGTATATACAAGAGAGAAGGGGTTGCCTGTTGATGTTCGTATGTAGTGCGATAACCATGAAGAGCAAATGGTAACATCTCATGCCAATCTTTGTAAGTCACCGCTATTTCAGATAATCTTCAATGTTCTTGTTGGCGGCTTCCATCGCGCCATTCATCTTAGGCCGATATGGAGAAGAGTTGTGATGTTTGATCTTGAACTGCGTGCGCAGTCAGTTCTGATCATCTTGTTGTTGAGATTGGAACCGTTATCGTGATAACTTTCGTGAGTGCCATACCGATGATAAGATTATGCTTTGATGAATCGAGCCACAACATTCTTGGTAATGATGCATACGAGGTCGCTTCTACCCATTTGGTGAAGTAATCAATTGCCACAAGGATGAAACGATGTCCATTGGAAGTCGGGCTTAATTTCTCCAATCATGTCAATGCCCCACATTGCAAAGGCCACGGAGAAGTTAAAACATTCAGAGGTACTCGAGGTACGCGTACTTTGTCGGCATAACCGCATTTGTGACAAGATCGAGCATAAGGTGACAATCGCTTCATGGTGGACCAATAGTAACTGCTCTCAAAATCTTCTTAGCTATAGTGTGTCCAATCGAGCGGGTACCAAATGCTTCGTGTAACTCTTCCATGATACGATTGCTGTTTTCTGTTCACACGCGGAGTAAGCACAAGTCGGGTGGCGCTTTGTATAAGATGTCGTTGCGAGAAAGAATTTGAAGCAAATCTTCTCATGAACTTTATCATTAATGATGCCCTCGCTGGATATTCTTAGTCTCAAGATACCTCTTCACGCCATAGTACCAAGGTTTCTTCTGATCAAGCTCATAACAATACGCTGGTTCGTCAAACTTCTCAATGATGATCTGGGGAGCCTCGTTGTCCCATCTAACCTTGAACATAGACGACATAGTAGCCAATGCGTCCGCCAACTGATTCTCTTCTCGTGGAATGTGATCAAAAGTAATCTCTTCAAGTAAGGAATCAACCCGAACATGCTCTCGATATGGAATGAGATTCGGATGCTTCGTATCCCACTCGCCTTAATCTGACTGATCACTAAAGCTGAGTCTCCATACACTTGTAAGAACTTGATTCTTAAGTCAATAGCAGCTTTGATACCCATGATGCACGCCAGATTCGCCATGTTGTTAGTGCAATCAAACATAATCTGGCGGTGAAAGGCGATGTCCGTCAGGGATGTAATGATGGCGCCCAATGCATTGCAAGTGCTTTGAGGCTCCATCAAAGACCATAGTCCATCGGGATCCTTGTTCGTGTCCTTCGTCTCGGCCTCGTTCTTCGCAATCAGAATTAGTAAAACATCTTCATCTCGAAATTCGAACCGCATAGACTGATAGTCATCTACGGCTTGATGAGCCAAATGATCGGCCACTACACTTCCTTTGATCGCTTTGAGAAGTGTATCGATGTCATATTCGTCAAGATCATTTGCCATCTTGCTATTCTTCCCGAGAGAGTTGTTCTCAAAGATGTATTTTATCGGATCCATCTTGAAATCAACAAGGTAGTGTGAGTCAACATATACTGCCTTAGTCGGCGAGCAGCCTGCCAAAGCTGCAAGTTTTCTCGAGTGTGAGTATCTTGTTTCAAATGTAAACTTTTGCTAAGGTAGTATATTGCATGCTCTTTCGACTGCACTCGGCCATGTTGCCCCAACACACCCCATTGAGTTCTCTAACACCGCTAAGTACATGATAAGAGGTCTTCCTTCGCGGGCGGCATCGGATAGGAGGATTCAGAGGTACCCTTGATTTTGTCAAAAGCGATCCGCAATCGCTGCTCCATTCCACTACTTGATCTTTCTAGTAACTTGAAGATTGGCTCACAAGTAGCGCTAGTGCAATGAATCTGCAATGTAGTTCAATCGGCCCAAGAAACCTCCGACTTCCTCTGCAAGGGAGTCGCATCTTGAATAGCTTTAACCTTATGGATCAACCTCAATACCTCTTCCATCGACAACAAACCCTAGGAGTTTTCCGGATCCGACTCCAAAGGTGCACTTGTTAGGATTCAATCAATCCACTTCTTCAACCTATCGTTCCGCAAATGATCAAGATGTTCTTCTTCACCGATCGAGCTATCATGTCGCCGACGAGACCTCTATCTCGTGATGAATCATGTCATGAAATAATGTCACCATAGCACACCGATAAGTGGCGCCTGCGTTCTTCATCCGAACGGCATAACCTTGTAGCGTGTGCCCCACTGTAACGAAGTAGTCTTCCATGTTCGTGAGCCATTTTGATCCGATTGTAACCGGAGAAACCATCCATGAAGGAGAAAACCTTATGCCGAGCGGTGTTGTCAACCGTAACATCAATATGAGGAAGTGGAAATCGCCTTCGGACTCGCTTTGTTCGATCTCCGTAATCCACACATTCGCATTTTACCATCCTTCTTAGGCACGGTACCACATTTGCAACCCACTGGGATAAGAGGTGACAGCTAAGAAACCGCGTTGAATCGCTTCATAACTTCTCGCTTTGATTTTCTCTCGACATCTCAGACGCATGCATTTAACCTTCTCGCTTCACCGAGAAACCTTCTTTGTCGGCAATCGGTGTACCACAATATCAATGTCCAACCCGCATGTCTTCGTATGACCAAGCAAAACCTCAATATAGTCTCGTGAGTATCCGAATCCTTTCTTTAACATCGTTTCAAGACCCGCTTCCTATCTTGATCTTTTCTGCCTTCGTCAAGACCTAAATTCACAACCTCAACTTGCTCTTCGTGTGGCAGATAACTCGCCTTCTTGTTGTAGCAATCTGGCAAGTTCTCCGGCACTTCACAATCTTCCTCACTTTCGCCTTCGGCTTGGTAGATCGGATTATCAAGTCATATTTAGCACTAGCATAGCTGTTATTAACGAGATTCGAGTGATTCAGCAGGTATCACGTGGTGTGTAAGAACACATAGCTTTTGAAGGGGTGATAAAGTAAAGAAAGAAAACAAACAATTGAATGCAAAAGTCCAACGAATTTATTGAATGAAAATACGCAAACGACAGATAATAACCTCGTGAACGAGCCATGATGCCCGGCAAGGCACTAGGCTTTCAAAGTTTATTGTTCAAACATAAAGAAATACGAAAAGCAAACAAAACAAGAGCAATTACTCCCGCTAAAGGAGATTGGTATGACGCCTTCGCCTTCCAATTGTCGAGCCCATGATCTGAGTTGAAGATCCACTTGTCGATGTCAAGCCGTTGTCTGCCTTCTATAGCATGGATTCCACTGCTGATGCGGAAAGGAAGTTGGTCGGCACGTCAGGGCGTATCATCTTCTCGACCTTGATGGTGAAGCCTCAAACCAGCCTTGTCAAATTTGAAAGGAAGATCGAGCTGTCCCCAAATAGTACCTCCTTGTTCAACAAAGAGCTTGAGCATCTTTCAATGAGGCCATCCTAGGCGGAGCTTTAAACTTCGAGGTGACGGAGAGTCACTGTGCATGACTCTGGGTATTGTTTCAAAAGCTTGACAGGAGTCTCAAGAATTCACCTCCATCTCGAGATAGGAATGACTGTAGATGACTGACCATATACTCTTCTTCACCACATAATCGCGAACAACCTTCCCTTTCACCGGTATCAGCTTCAAGGGCAGTGAGGTAGAAATACCGCCTCCCATGTATCCAAGGGCGCCCGTAGGTAAGAGTAAGCGGACGGATGTCCATGACAAAGAAAGTGGAATCAAAAGTCCGGGAACCGACTTTACAGGCAGAGTGAGCTTCCAAGCACCGTCGCGAACCATCAAAAGCTCTCACGATAATGTCACCGGTCTCGTAACCAACCTTCGACATCAAGTCGATCAAAAGCAGCCTTCGAAGGATATTCAGAGCAGAACCGTATCAACCAAAACATGAGACAGGTAGTGCCTTTGCATTCAACAGAGATGTGCAAGGCTTGTTATGTTTCTTTCCTAAGGAGTCAAATCAAGATCGAGAAGCCTAGGCCGTTGTTGGCAGCCGTGCTAGCAATACAAACTTGAACTGGTCGCTGGTAGTGTCTTGCGGCACATGAGCATTCTTCGAAACTTCACCAAGGCATTAGTATGAGCCTCGAGCACAAGAGCAGAGCAAGCATGGAGATCTTGGACGGAGTCTGTCCTAACTGCTCCACAACATTGTAATCACTTCTTGATGATCTTCTAATTTCTCCATTTCTTGTTTGAGGTGTCTTCAGAACTTCCTTTGGTACTTCGTCGAGCAGGATGAGTCACCGGTTCTTTCCTCTAGTTGATATTGATTGAGTAGCTGGAATGCGAGCTGGAGTCGCAGTGTCTTTTGAGGAGAGATCTCGAGAGAATACCCTTCCTGCTCGTCACCCATCGATCCTGATGTTGTCAATGTCGTGAATAGAAACTTCAGCAGTAAGATCTTCAATGGTCGAGGGTCTTGCTTGACGCCATGATAGTAAACATCACCCATAATTCCAAGGGATAGCTTTGTCGAGGAATATGGAACTGGTCCGAGAAGTGATAATGAGAGGTGCCACTCTAGGCATAGGATCGCAGAGGAAATCCTTATAGTGTTAACATCGATAGTCTTCGAAATCGCCACCCCATCCGGTCGCCTAACATCTTCAATAGGAATCTTGTAACTATCAGAATAGTGTACTTCACCATGTAATCATACTTTCCACTTGGCTGCCCTAAGGTATCCCACATGATGGTATAGCTGTTCACATTGTCAATCTTCAACTTAGACATTTCTTCACACAACCGCATGTGGTTTCGTAAATAGTATCTCACGGTTATCCATCATGCACTGAACACGTCTTCTCAACCAAGCACAACCATCAGGTAGATGGGCACCAACGACAATTCCGGCATCCTGGATTGACACCGCTTGCAACAAATTCTTCTAATACCATCGAGGAATGGTCAAGTCATCTATGTTGAAACATAAGTATCACACCAACAGCATTGGAACTCTTGTCATGGTTAGCATAGCGCTGATCACATTTGGAGTCTCAACAGGAGGATCAAACTCAATCTGCTTAGCTTCAATCATATCTTGAATCTTGTTCTTCGTGAGCCCAACAATTGTCGTTGTCGCGTCTCGGCTATTGGAATGGTACACACTTAGCATTAGGATTGTACTGGAGAGGAAGTGTTGACATTCTGAGGAGGATCCTCAAGGTAATCAGCTCTGTTTCAACATGTTGCAAGCTCATGACAAAGGCATGTTGATCTCTTTGAACCTTCCTCGTATGCTGCTCGCTACGCTGCTTGTCTCACCGAGGTCGGCTGATGTAGGATTGGAGATCACAACTGCCCCCACAGATTGAGCGCGGTCGGTCTTGGCTCGGCTTTTCTGACCATACACAGCATTAGCTTCTTTCTTAGCACCAAAAGATCTCTTCGCAGCATTTGAAGATGTCTCTACATGAATCTTCCCACTCTTGATACCACCTTCAACGTCACCGCCACAATATCAACTCGTGAATCCGATGAAGAATTTCCAATCGATGATTGAATGGGCCTGCCAGTGTTCCCATAAACATATCAACCAACTCCTATTGGACAAGGGTGGTTGAACCTCCGCTAGATCTCCACTCTCGAGCATACTCCTTGAACTTCGTCACGACCCATAGACATGCTTTGTAGTTGCATGCGAGTGGGTGTCAATTCAGCATTGTACTCATACTGTCTGTAGAAAGCATCAGCCAAGTCACTCCAAGTACGGATACGGTCATTCTCTCTAGATGTACCATTCCAACTGAGTTCCGGACAACCTCTTGAAATAGTGCATCCACAACTTTCTCACATCAAAGGGGTTGATCTTCCGACATAGGACTTCAAATGCAGCTTAGGGCAAGACATGCCATCATACTTAGCAAAAGTAGGAACTTTGAATTTGGAGGAATCACAACCAGGAACAAGACTCAGATCATCAAAATTCAGCCCGACATTTTCAAGTTTTCCAAAGATTCGACGGTTCAAGTTGCTTGTACTTGTCATCTTATCGAGTATTGGCCATAATCGAATGATCCTCTCCTCCTTCTTTGTCTACGCTGCTCACCTTCATCACCCTTGGTACTCCTCGGCATGGACACTTCCTTCGAGAGCTCAACACGGTCGACCACTTTAGGACCCCTTTGAACGCTTCACCCATGTTGAGGAGACCAACAACCTTCTTCTTCTGTTGATGAGCTTTTCAGTCTTCTTGGCCTTGACCAAGTTGGTGAACATCTGCTGAAACCGAGCATTCTGAGCTTGGAGATCTTTGACAGTCTGCTCAAGAGCCATTTCGCTAAAATAAATAGCTTAGCAAATGAGAAACCAATCTCCAATGTACCGTGATGCAATGTTATGCTATGATATGCAATGTTTATGCGAATGCAATGCAATGTTTTCAAGGACCTAAGAGATTTAAATTTGTTAAACAAGCAATGAACAAACATTTATTAGTACTTCATTATTATTCTTTTTCTTTTAAGTACAAGAGATAGTTCAAAACAATAAAAGAAAACATAAACATCCTAAAGCTCTAAGTCTCCCATGGGCGCTCTCTGGTGCCGATGTTGCTGATGTTTCGCCCTCGTGAAGTAGCTTGGTCAACTCTAGAACTTTCTTCTCACTGCATAACACTGAGCTTCAAAGGTATCCTTTCTTCTTTAGTTGAATCCAGGATCTCTTCAAGTCTTCAAATCAGTAGGCATGTCAGATGGAGAACAGATAGGTACGCCACCATAGCAACAGTTCCATAATTACGGTAGAACAGCGTGAATGGCATCATGAGGTTTTGAGCTCGAGCTCGCACTCCATTTGAGGTAAGGTTCCCAAGGAATGGAGTTCGGTGCCCCAAAGTCTTGGTATCATTTTCTTTACCATGCCCAAGCATGTATAAACCTTCGCCGGTAATTCTGAGATCGTGATTGTAGTCGAACACAACATCTTGGAGAAGCATATCATGGGACCATCTTCGAGCAAAACCAAACCGACGAGAGCTAGAGAAGGGTTAGTAATACTTATACCAAGTAGTGGTACATTAGGAATTCCACAACGAATGAATGTGAAGTCCTTTTGAGAGAAAAGATTCCAACGGATATCCGAATGAGAGAGTGACATCAATCTTTGAGACCATCTCAACCTTTGTTCATTCTTCAAAACTGATGGAGGAAGGTGCGAAATAAACCACCTTGAAAGTAACGGACACAACATATGAGAGTTCCTTGTCGCTTAGTAGTACGAGTGTGAGAGAATGTAGAATGTCTCCAAGTAAGGTAGGCACTGGATTGCGGTAAGAAACAACTTGATGGCATTGACATCTATGAATTGATCCGAGTTAGGGATAGAACCAAACCATAAATTAGCAAGGCCACAATGTTCTCAAATGCATGGAAACTCATAACTTTGAGGAATTTCGGCTTTCTTTGATTAAGAACTTGAAAGTAAACCCTTAACTCCACTTCTAGTTTCCCAATTGGCTTCAATGTCTGAGCGCTTAAGATGTGGGTATGGATGCAATGTCTTCGAACTTAGGACCTTTTCAAACCGTGAATGGCATTTGGTCAAGAATAGGTATCCCAAGTAGCTTAGAGAACTCTTCCAAGGTAGGAACCAACTGATAACTGAAATGTAAAGCAATGTTTCGGATCAAAGAACCGAATAGACATGCATCATATCTTCTTCAAAACCGAGATAACCAAATCAAGTAGATAACCATGTCTTTGATGAACCGAGCATGGTCGAATCTCAAACCAATTTTGAGTTGAGAAGGATACCCATGAAGTTGATTCGATAGTCTCTAGCCATAATCCCTACAAAACAGAGCAAAGATAAACCCTAGGTCCTTGAAATAGTTAGAAATGATATGCAATGCAAATGATGTCATGATCATGTTTAGCAACACACAAACAATTCCACAATGAGCCTAGGGTTAAGGCTTGCATGAGGTATAGGTGATTACCCCACCAAAAGTTTGAGTTGGTTCATCCCGTCCCATAATAGTAACCGGTTCTAGGAACTCAATCATGATCTTCTCAGATATTTACGATCAACAATTTAATCGCCGCTATCGTATCAACCAATGTCCCAAAAGTCTCATACCTCAATGAGCGTAGCATCGAGCATCAACCAACCCTATCTATCAGCCATCCCATCACCTCAATGATAAATGGATCGAAGTCGCTACTACCTAAAAGGAAACCCGGATCCCGTGTAGGATCCCCAACATATAATACCCAAGCAACCCTTAAAGATAAAGCATAAGTCAAACAAAAAGCAATAAAGGTTATCTAGAAATCCTTAAGGTAACTCTTAAGGTGTTGTCCCAAAGCAGAGTCGCCAGCCTGTGATACGTGAACTGACTTTGTAGGATTTTTGTATCCAAATGTGCGGATAGCAAGAGTCGCCACCGACTTTTATTTTTATCCAATAAGGGAAGGTAAGTAATAGAAAAGACCTTCGTTAGATTCTGAGTTCGAGAATGGTTATGAAAAGGAAGGTATTAGCACCCTTTCCATCCGCAGTAGTTATCTACGGCCTTAGTTGCTCTAGATCACTTTTTAAAATTGCTTTCGTGTGTTTGACAAAGATGTTTTGAAACATTTCGCTTTGACTTTGTAATGACTCATGTAGGAGTGTATACAAAGTGTTCGGAAATGTTTTGTTTTGAAAAGAATTTGAACTTTGAAAAGAGTGTGTGAAAAGCATTTGATAGAGCAAGCAACTAAAAGACTTATTTACCCACTCGTAATTGGTCGCTTTGTTGTACTTTACATTCCTTTAGAATAGCGCTAGCCATACCATTAGTTAGTAGGTAGCTCCATTCGTTGGATGTCGGACATCCGGCGACATCGATGGTCATAGGCAACTTGTAGGAAGTATCCTAGCACATTCAAGGACTATCATCATTTTTCGTAGGCGACAATCGAGGGTCAAGATCATGTATTCGAGGCGACATCGTGTCTATGATCTTTGTAGGGACTATGATGATTTGTTTGAAGGCAACGGTGCTAGAATACCTCTACGCTCGAGGGACATGACCATTTGAATCGAAAGGCATCGAGAGAGAATTACCCTAAGGGGTGGTGTGGAGAGTGTGTCAATTCAGATATTTTATCTTGAAATTAGTGTGAGCTATGTCCAATTATTATCTTGCCATACACGCCTAATTACTAGCAATTGATAAGGGTGCGGAGTAAAATGCGGAATGTAAAGTGCGAAAATAAACCTACGCTTATTACATGGCTTTGGGGCGATACATAATTTAACTTATGGAAAATAAAACCCTAAATTAAACTATTACATCCCATGAGCAATTACATTATTGGAAAATAAACAAGAAAAGAAACCGTCCGAATCGAACAACCTCTGAAAGAATGAGAAAACGGAAATATGATGAAATGAAATAAGAGAAAATGTTAGAAAATGCAATTTTAAATATGAGAAAATTTATATTGAAATAAGATAAATAAGTTAAAATAATTTTTGGGATTTTTGAAAAGATTTAATAATTAAAATGCAATTTATAATGATTTAAATGCAAAATATAAATAAAATAAATATGCATGCAAAATTATATTTTTAATTTATTAAATTAAATAAAGTTTTTTAAAAATAATGCAAAAGAAAATATTTTTGGTAATTTTTAATGCAGAATAAAATCATGAAAAGAATTAAATATAATGAAAATATTAAAAAATGAAAATATTGAAAATATGTGAGTTTGAAAAGAAAAAGTTGTTGGTCCTGCATGGTTCGAACCCACGCCCGGGCTTCAAACCTTGATCCAATGCCTTGCCATCTGAGCGTATACCGTGTTTGGAAACGGAGTAGTGGATTATACGCTTCCCATTGGTTCCTCCTTCGCGCCAGACTTCATCTTTTTCAATTTGAATTTTGAAAACATATCGCTCGGCTCGACGCTATAGCTTTCCACGGTTATTTTCAGAGCTTATCCTCAAAATCAAAATCCAAAATACATAATATAAATTTGTATGAGGTCTGGATCGATTGCTTTAACCTCATTGAATATGGTTTTGTTTCCAATTTTTCCGAATCGTCTAATCCTAATCAAAACCTAACAATGGTGGATTACGATTCGACTAAAATCAAATTGCTTTACGTAAACATTCAAACATCAACATGAACAAAAAACAATCAAAATGTATTAATAATGCATGAATATAGAAATCGATTTTGAAAAGTGAAGAACAAACCGATTGTTCTTTCGTGTTTTTGATGGTTTGATCCGTAAGGGTCCGATGAATCAATGGACCTCCGAAGGATTGGAGGCTTAGAATTGTTGAATCGAAACAAGAACAAGAATGTCATGTAACCACGGTTTTTTTGAGTTAGGTTAGGTTTATGGAGCAATTCTTCTCTCTTAATCATTGCTATGCATTGTGTATTTATATTGATGGAATTGAGCCGATTTGAGGAAGAAATCATCATCAATCAATGCAAATCAAATTTGATTTTGTACAAAATCAAATTTTCAAATTTTGATTAATTTTCAATCCAATCCCAATTTTCGAAATTTGCTGGCTTTGTTGAGTTACTTGGATCTAAGGAAAGAGAAAATCAATTTGTAATTAATTTTTGATTTTATACTTTATTTTTGAATTTAATTTGTATTTAAATGAATAAATTCCAAATTAAATAGAAAATAAAATAAAAATTCGTGGCTTTGGCTTTGATGTTCCAAATTGTATGAGGAACAAGTTTGGATGAAGAAAAGTAGGCCCATTTGCAAAGTTTTTGATTTTTGAAGTATCTCTTTGTGCATTCTTCCAAAATTGCCCAACTTGTAGATGGTGTAACTTGCTCAATTTTCCACATTTTTGAGTGTTCTTGGACTTTTGAAAGCTCTAAGAGTCCTCTAACCAATGTCTTTGGTCTCATCTCAATTGAGTTACCATGCTCAAAATATCTTCAAAACAAAAGTTGACTTTTGTTGACTTTGAAAATGACCTGTAATGTTTTGAGCTATACCTCTCAAATGAAGCATTTTTTGGACATTCTTGTGAGACATGAAGTTGTAGAGAATTGAATTTCCTTCAAAACAAGAGGTGGTGGAAAATTTCTGAGAAAGTATGAGAAAGTTATGATCAGTCAAAGTTCATTGACTTTTCATCTAGAAACCCTAATTTAGAAAGTTTGACTTTGGCAAATCTTGAGTTTTCTTGATGAATCATGATCAACCCTTGATCAAATGATGAATGTAACTTCAAAATGAGGATGTTGACCAAAAATCGAAGTTTTGACTGTATGTTGACCACAGTTGACTTTTGTCCATACACTGATTTTCAACCATCCGAGCAATTGTCCGAGGAAACTTGACTTGTGAGGCTTGAAACTTGACATGGAGAATCTTTGAAGCATATGAGGAGGCATGAAGGCCATTGGAGATGTTGGAAATCCATCTTGATTTGAGAGATACCAAACCCTAGTTTGGGTTGATTGTCTAGAGAGAGTTTGTCTGATCAACTCTCGAGGAATCCTTGAGTAGATGTATGAAATCTTTGAGTAGATGGAGGGCAAATTTTGGGGTATGACAGCTGCCCCTGCTCAATCTTCTTGTACTGGAAGGTTAGATTGACATGCTTGTCTTCGTGACCTGAGGTAGAAGATGATTGAACACCGAGTACACCGAAAATTTGCACTGCAGTTGGTGGATGATGCGGAATGGCCTTAGATGCCATTTGAGAAGTTGGAGACCACGGGAACGAGTCGACGCTAGACTCGAGGTTGTTAATAGGAGAGCTGACGGAGATGGGCTTAAGATGCCATCTAGAAAGGTCGATGTGGGAGTGAGTCGACGTTAGACTCAGATGTTTCTGAAGGAGACGGAGATGGGCTTAAGATGCCATCCGGAAGGAGTCGTACGTTAGACTTCGTGTTCACTTTAAATGAAGTTATTGGTCTGTATTGATTTTTAACCATATGCAGCATTCTGATAGTGAAGAGATGTTGACAAATAGTCGGAGATGGGCTTAAGATGCCATCCAAGGCAACTGAGTCGTACGCTAGACTCAGAGTTGCTGCGATAATCGAATAAATCTTCCGATTACTCGGGAGAGATTGTAGTTGGCCGAATGTGGATAGCTTCCTGTTGTGCATCGGGTGTTGATCCATTGCCGTTATCGGAGGATAACCGTAGGTGGTCTTCGATAGTTTTCCGCCGGTTCGGGGCTTAATCTCGACCCGTCGGAGGCGGTCTTCGATAGTTTTCCGGGCTCGGGCTTAATCCTGACCTGTTTGGCTGGCTGCGGTCTTTCAGATAGTTTTCCCGTCGGCTCGGGGCTTAATCCTAGACCTGTTTGCGTCAGAAGTGACTGTTACCTGTTTTGGAGAAAACAAGAGAAACTTTGATAGAATATTTGTTAGTTTTATGCAAAGTATGATGCATGACAGTGTATATGAATGACATATGCATGAATTATGACTTTATGAGAAATGTATGAATGATGAATGTTGTGATATTTCAAAACATATCCATCTTGAAGAAGATGCGGATATTCTGTTTGAAGATTTCTAACTTCTGCCTGGGGAATTGAGTAGGTGAGAACCCTGCTTTTGAAGGAGAAGAAAGATATCTTGGATTCCTCCGATGCACTATCTGACCAAGTCTTGGGCCTAGACGTTGTTGAGGAAGGTAGAGATTTGAGAGGCTCGTTGTCGGAGATCTCATATATAGACCCCCGAGGAGAGTCCGGAGGCGATCCGTTGAGGACCTTGTATGTAGATCCCGCTGAGGAAATTTAAGAGAGCTCTCACTGGGATTCCGAGTGTAGATCTCACTGGAGAATTTGATGGTTGCTGAGAGACTTGAAGAGTCTAGAGTCCGTTGTAATCTCGGCCGGGGAATAAAGGTGTAAGCCTCCGATGCACTATCTGACCAAAGTCCGGATACCGCTGCCGGGAGAAGGGGAGGATTGAGAAATATCCGCCGGGATGAAGTGTTACCGCTTAGAGACTGATGTAACGTGTTTCGATTGAGTGGAATTGCTGCTCGTGGATTCCTATACTCCTACTGGGAAGGTGTGTGGAGTGACACCTTATGCTCGGGGAACTATTTGTTGACTTTCGTCCATCCCACCCCGGAACTCGTAGTAAGTACTTTTATGTTCACTTTCGTATGTTTGTGATTAGATTTTATTGTCAAATGCGTATAGTCATTCAAAGCAAACGTTGGACTTATTGCAAATAACAAAAATAAATTGTAAAGAGAAAGAAGCTGTATTATTTGAAAGGTATGTATGGCCAAGTAGTTTGTACACAAGAAAGGTAAAAGCTATGCGGAAACAATCTCGTTAAGTTCCAACTATGCTAGTACTCATATATTTCACTATCTCATCTCCTTGCTGTCAGAGAAAGAGTAGACCGATCTTCGCCATTTGAATCTTGAACGATAGTAGTCCGGAAGCAGTGATCCGAAGAGACATAGTCGTACGCTTAAATCCCTAACTTTTGCCTAGACCGCCTTTCGGTTTTCACCACCGATACCTTTTTGCCCAAGCCGCCTTTTCTGTTTTCGACTTGCGGGTGTACATGTTTTGTATATATCCTTAATTTTGCCCGAACCTTTGGTTCGCCAGATGCCCTTATTTTGCTAGGTTCGTCGACCTAGCGGGTCTTTTATGCGTAGTATTTTTGACTATGTCTCGCTCACGTAGTGTCTTCACCATCCATGGTGCTAAGTATCATAGCTCCGCCGAAAATACTGTCTTGACTACAAATGGTCCTCATAGGTGGGAGTCCATTTGCCCCTGGATCACCTTGTGGAAGAATGATGCGCTGACTACTAGATCACCGACTTGGTAGACTGGTGCTTGACCTTCTTGTTAAATGCTCGATCATTCGCTTCGATAACTGTCCATGGCGTATGGACGCGAGTCGCTTTCATCAATCAAATTAACTGGTCAAGGCGAGTCTGAACCCAATCGCCTTCATCTAACCTGCCTCCTGGAGGACTCGTTGAGGGTATCCAACCTCGATGGGTAAGACGGCTTCCATACCGATACAAGAGAGAAGGGGTTGCCTTGTTGATGTTCGTGGTCAAGTGCGATAACCATGAAGAGCAAATGGTAACATCTCATGCCAATCCTTGTAAGTCACCGCCATCTTTGTATAATCTTCTTAATGTTCTTGTTGGCGGCTTCCATCGCGCCATTCATCTTAGGCCGATATGGAGAAGAGTTGTGATGTTTGATCTTGAATCAGCAAGAGTTCGGTGATCATCTTGTTGTTGAGATTGGAACCATTATCCGTGATAATCCTTTCGGAGTGCCATACCGACATAAGATTATGTTTGATGAATCGAGCCACAACATTCTTGGTAACAGATGCATACGAGGTCGCTTCTACCCACTTGGTGAAGTAATCAATTGCCACAAGGATGAAACGATGTCCATTGAAGTCGGGCTTAATCTCTCCAATCATGTCAATGCCCCACATTGCAAAAGGCCAAGGAGAAGTTAAAACATCAGAGGTACTGGAGGTACGTGCACTTTGTCGGCATAACCGCATTTGTGACAAGATCGAGCATGCGGTGACAATCAGCCCATGGTGGACCAATAGTAACCTGCTCAAAATCTTCTTAGCCATAGTGTGTCCACCGAGTGGTACCAAATTCGCCTTCTGTAACTCTTCCATGATACGATTGTCGCTTTCTGGTCTACACAGGGAGTAAGCACAAGTCGTGGTTGCGTTTGTATAAGATGTCGTTGCGAGAAAGAATTTGATGCAAATCTTCTCATGAACTTTATCATTAATGATGCCCCTGGATATTCCCGAGTCTCAAGATACCTTCACGCATAGTACCAGGTTTCTCTCTCAAGCTCATAACAATACGCTTCGGTTCACAAACTCAATGATGATCCGGGAGCCTCGTTGTCCCATCTAACCTTGAACATAGACGATATAGTAGCCAATGCGCTCGCCAACCGATTCTCTTCTCGTGGAATATGATCAAGTAATCTCTTCAAGTAGGGAATCAAACTCGAACATGCTCGATATGGAATGAGATTCGGATGCTTCGTATCCCACTCGCCTTAATCTGACCGATCACCAAAGCCGAGTCTCCATACACTTGTAAGAACTTGATTCTTAAGTCAATAGCAGCTTTGATACCCATGATGCACGCCTCAGATTCGCCATGTTGTTAGTGCAATCAAACATAATCGGTGAAAGGCGTATGTCCGCTCAGTAGGATGTAATGATGGCGCCAATGCCATTGCTGGCGCGTTTGAGGCTCCATCAAAGACCATAGTCCATCGGATCCTTGTTCGTGTCCTTCGTCTGGGCCTGGTTCTTCGCAATCTAACTAGTAAAACATCTTCGTCTGAAATTGAACCGCATAGACGATAGTCATCTACGGCTTGATGAGCCAAATGATCGGCTACTACACTTCCTTTGATCGCTTCGAGAAGTGTACCGATGTCATATTCGGTCAAGATCATTTGCCATCTTGCTATTCTTCCGAGAGAGCTGGTTTCTCAAAGATGTATTTTATCGGATCCATCTTAGAAATCAACAAGGTAGTGTGAGTCATATACCGCCTTAGTCGGCGAGCAGCCCAAGCCAAAGCGTTGCAAGTTTTCTCGAGCCGTGAGTATCTTGTTTCACACGGTAAACTTTTGCTAAGGTAGTATATTGCATGCTCTTTTCGACTGCATCGCCATGTTGCCCCAACACACACCCCATTGAGTTCTCTAACACTGTCAAGTACATGATAAGAGGTCTTCCTTCGGCGGGCGGCATCAGATAGAGGATTCTGTAGGTACTTTGATTTTGTCAAAAGCGATCCGCAATCGCTGCTCCATTCCACTACTTGATCTTTCTTAAGTAACTTGAAGATTGGCTCACAAGTAGCAGCTTAGTGTGCAATGAATCTGCAATGTAGTTCAATCGGCCCAAGAAACCTCCGACTTCCTTCTCTGCGGGAGTCGGCATCTCTTGAATAGCTTTAACCTTATGGATCAACCTCAATACCTCTTCCATCGACTACAAACCCTAGGAGTTTTCCGATCCGACTCAAAAGTGCACTTGTTAGATTAAGTCTCAATCTGTACTTCTTCAACCTGTCAAACAGTTTCCGCAAATGATCAAGATGTTCTTCTTCTCCGGGATCGAGCTATCATGTCGCCGACGAGACCTCTATCTCGTGATGAATCATGTCATGAAATAATGTCACCATAGCACGATAAGTGGCGCCTGCGTTCTTCATCCGAACGCATAACCTTGTAGCGTAGTGCCCCACCGTGTAACAAAGTAGTCTTCCATGTCTTCGGAGCCATTTTGATCTGATTGTAACCGAGAAACCATCCATGAAGGAGAAAACCTTATGTCGAGCGTGTTGTCAACCGAACATCAATATGAGGAAGTGGAAATCGCCTTCGACTCGCTTTGTTCAGATCTCTAATCCACACATTCGTATTTTACCATCCTTCTTAGGCACGGGTACCACATTTGCAACCCATCGATAAGAGGTGATGCTAAGAAACCAGCGTTGAACTGCTTCATAATCTCGGCTTTGATTTTCTCCGACATCTCAGACGCATGCGACGAACCTCTCGCTTCACCGAGAAAACTTCTTTGTCGGCAATCGTGTACCACAATATCAATGTCCAACCCGGCATGTCTTCGTATGACCAAGCAAAACCTCAATATAGTCTCGTAGCATCCGAACCAACCTTTCTTTAACATCGTTCTCAAGACCCGCTTCCTATCTTGATCTCTTTCTGCCTTTGTCAAGACTCCAAATTCACAACCTCAACTTGTTTTCGTGTGGCAGATAACTCGCTTCTTCCGTTGTAGCAATCCTGCAAGTTCTCCGGCACTTCACAATCTTCCTCACTTTCGCCTTCGGCTAGATCGGATTATCAAGTCATATTTAGCACTAGCATAATGTTATTAACTAGATTCGAGTGATTCTCAGTATCACGGTGTGTGTAAGAACACATAGCTTTTGAAGGGTGATAAAGTAAAGAAAGAAACAAACAATTGAATGCAAAAGTCCAACGAATTTATTGAATGAAAATACGCAAACGACAGATAATAACCTCGAACGAGCCATGATGCCCGGCAAGGCACTAGCTTTCAAAGTTTATTGTTCAAACATAAAGAAATACGAAAGCAAAACAAAACAAGAGCAATTACTCCCGGCTAAAGGAGATTGGTATGACGTCTTCGCCTTCCAATTGTCGAGCCCATGATCCGGAGTTGGAAGATCCACTTGTGATGTCGAAGCCGCTTGTCGCCGCTTCTATAGCATGGATTCCACTGCTGATGCGAAAGGAAGTTGGCCGGCACGTCTCATGCGTATCATCTTCCGACCCTTGATGGTGAAGCCTAAACCAGCCTTGTCGATTTGAAAGGAAGATCGGGAGCTGTCCCCAAATAGCACTACCTCCTTGTTCAACAAAGAGTTGAGCATCTTTCAACGAGGCCATCCTAGGCGGAGCTTTAACATCTTCAGGGTGACGGAGAGTCAACAGCATGACTGGGTATTGTTTCAAAAGCTTGATGGAGTCTCAAGAATTCACCCTCCATCTCGAGATAGCGGAATGATGTAGATGATCGACCATATACTCTTCTTCACCACATACCGTGACAACCTTCCCTTTCACCGGTATTTCAGTTTGATGTAAGGTAGAGGTAGTACCGCCCCATGTATCCAAGGGCCCAAGTAGGTAAGAGTAAGTGGACGGATGTCCATGACAAAGAAAGTGGAGTCAAAAGTCCGGAACCGACTTTAACAGTAGAGTGAGTTTCCAAGCACCGTCGCTTAGAACCATCAAAAGCTCTCATAATGTCACCGGGTCTCGAACCAACCCTTCGACATCAAGTCGATCAAAAGCAGCCTTCGAAGGATATTCAGAGTAACCGTATCAACCAAAACATGAGATGTAGTACCTTTGCATTCAACAAGAGATGCAAGGCCTTGTTATGTTTCTTTCCTAAGGAGTCAAATCAAGCGAGAAGCCTAGGCCGTTGTTGGCAGCCAAAGCAATACAAACTTCGAATTGTCAGTGGTAGTGTCTTCGGCACATGAGCATTCTTCAAACTTCACCAAGGCATTAGCATGAGCCTCGAGCACAAGAGCAAGAGCAAGCATGGAGATCTTGGACGGAGTCTGTCCAACTGTTCCACAACATTGTAGTCACTCTTCTTGATGATCTTCGAATTTCTCCATTTCTTGTTTGGAGGTGTCTTCAAGAACTTCCTTTGGTACTTGGTTGAGCAGATGAGTCAACGGTTCTTTCCTCTAGCTGGGGATATTGATTGAGTAGCTGGAATGCGAATGAGTCGCAGTTGTCTTTTGGAGGAGAGATCTCGGAGAGAATACCTTCCGGTTCGGGTCACCATCGGATCCGTGATGTTGTCAATGTCGGAATAGAAACTTCAAGAAGAAGATCTTCAATGGTCGAGGGTCTTGCTTGACGCCATGATAGTAAACATCACCCATAATTCCAAGGGATAGCTTTGTCGAGGAATATGGAACTGGTCTTGGAGAAGTGATAATGAGAGGTGCCACCTAGGCATAGGATCAGCAGAGGAAATCCTTATAGTGTTAACATCAAGATAGTCTTCGGAAATCGTCACCCCATCCGTCGCCTTTAACATCTTCAATAGGAATCTTGTAACTATCGTGAAAGTGTACTTCACCATGTAATCATACTTTCCACTTGGCTGCCCCAAGGTATCCCACACGATGGCAGCATTCGCATTGTCGATCTTCAACTTAGACATTTCTTCACACAACTTCCGCAGTGTGGTTTCGTAAATAGTATCTCACGGTTATCCATCATGCACCGAACACGCCTTCAACCAAGCACAACCATCAGTGCAGATGGGCACCAACGACAATTCTCCGGGCATCCGGATTGACACCGCTTGCAACAAATTCTTCTTAACACCATCGAGGAATGGTCAAGTCATCTATGTTGAAAACATAAGTATCGCCACCAACAAGATTGGAACTCTTGTCATGGTTAGGCATAGGCGTTGATCACATTCGAGTCTCAACAGAGGATCAAACTCAACTGCTTAGCTTCAATCATATCTTGAATCTTGTTCTTCGTGAGCCCAACAATTGTCGTTGTCGTGCCTCGGCTATTGGAATGGTAAGCACACTTAGCATTAGGATTGTACGGAGAGGAAGTGTTGACATTCGAGGAGGATCCTCAAGGTAATCACCGCTTTCAACATGTGTTGCAAGGCTTGCGAAAGGCATGTTGATCTTGTAAACTGCCTTCGTGGCGCTGCTCGGTTACGCCTGTCTCACGAGGTTGTGCCGATGTAGGATCGAGATCACAACCGCCTTACGATTGAGCGGTCGGTCTTGGCTCGGCTTTTCTGACCATACACAGATTAGCTTCTTCTTAGCACCAAAAGATCTCTTTCGCAGATTCAAGATGTCTCTACATGAATCTTCCCACTCTTGATACCAGCTTCAATGCGTCACAATATCAACCGGTGAATCCGGATGAAGAATTTCCAATCGATGATTGAAGAATGGCCTGCAGTGTTCCTATAAACATATCAACCAACTCCCTATTGGACAAGGGTGGTTGAACTCGCCTGCTAGATCTCCACTTCGAGCATACCCTGAACTTCTCGTCACGACCCATAGACATGCTTTGTAGTTGCATGCGAGTGGGTGTCAATTCAGCATTGTACTCATATTGTCTGTAGAAAGCATCAGCCAAGTCACTCCAAGTACGGATACGGTCATTCTCTAGCTGATAATACCATTCCAACTGAGTTCCGGACAAACTCTCTTGAAAATAGTGCATCCACAACTTCCTGTCATCAGTGTGGGGGTTGATCTTCTGGACATAGGACTTCAAATGCAGCTTAGGGCAAGACATGCCATCATACTTAGCAAAAGTAGGAACTTTGAACTTGGGAGGAATCACAACACCAGGAACAAGACTCAGATCATCAAAGTTCAGCCCGGACATTTTCAAGTTTTCCACAGCATTCAGACGGTCTTCAAGTTTGTACTTGTCATCTTCCGTGAGTTTGGCCATAATCGAATGATCCTCTCCTCCTTTCTTTGGCTCACGCTGCTCACCTTCATCACCCTTGGTACTCCCCTCGGCATGGACACTTCCTTCAGAGAGCTCGATACGGCTGACCACTTTAGGACCCCCTTTGAAACGTCTACCCATGTTGAGGAGACCAACAACCTTCTTCTTCTTGTTGATGAGCTTCTTCAATCTTGGCCTTGGACCAAGTTGAACATCTCTGAAACCGAGCATTCTGAGCTTGAGATCTTTGACAGTCTGTTCAAGAGCCATTTCTGCTAAAATAAATAGCGAGCAAATGAGAAAACCAATCTCCAATGTACCTGTGATGCAATGTTATGCTATGATATGCAATGTTTATGCGAATGCAATGCAATGTTTTCAAGGACCTAAGAGATTTAAATTTGTTAAACAAGCAATGAACAAACATTTATTAGTACTTCTCATTATTATTCTTTCTTTTAAGTACAAGAGATAGTTCAAAGCAATAAAAGAAAACATAAACATCCTAAAGCTCTAAGTCTCCCATGGCGCTCTTGGTGCCGATGTAGCGTTGATGTTTCGCCTCGTGAAGTAGCTTGGTCAACTCTAGACTTTCTTCACTTGCATAACACTGAGCTTCAAAGGTATCCCTTTCTTCTTTTAGTTGAATCCAGGATCTCTTCAAGTCTTCAAAATCAGTAGGCATGTCAGATGGAGAACAAGATAGGTACGCCTATAGCAACAGTTCCATAATTACCGTAGAACAGCGTGAATGGCATCATGAGGTTTTGAGCTCGAGCTCGCACCCATTTGAGGTAAGGTTCCCAAGGAATGGAGTTCGGTGCCCCAAAGTCTTGGTATCGCCTTCTTTACCATGCCCCAAGCATGTATAAACCTTCGTCGGTAATTCTGGAGATCGTGGTTGTAGTCGAACACAATATCTTGGAGAAGCATATCATGTGGACCATCTCTTCGAGCAAAACCAAACTGACGTAGAGCTAGAGAAGGGTTGTAAGTAATACCTCCCCTTATACCAAGTAGTGGTACATTAGGGAATTCTCCACAACGCCAATGAATGTGAAGTCCTTTGAGAGAAAAGATTCCAACGGATATCGGAATGAGAGAGTGACATCAATCTTTGAGACCATCTCAACCTTTGTTCATTCTTCAAAACTGATGGAGGAAGGTGCGAAATAAACCACCTTGAAAGTAACGGGACACAACACATGAGAGTTCCTTGTCGCTTAGTAGTACGAGTGTGGAGAGAATGTAGAATGTCTCCAAGTAAAGTAGGCACTGGATTGCGGGTAAGAAACAACTTGATGGCATTGACATCTATGAATTGATCCGAGTTAGGAATAGAACCAAACCATAAATTAGCAAGGCCACAATGTTCAAATGCATGGAAACTCATAACTTTGAGGAATTCGGCTTTCTTGATTAAGAACTTGAAAGTAAACCCTTAACTCCACTTCTAGTTTCCCAATTGGCTTCAATGTCTCGAGCGCTAAGATGTAAGGCGGATGCAATGTCTTCGAACTTAGGAACCTTTTCTAAACCGTGAATGGCATTTGGTCAAGAATAGGTATCCCAAGTAGCTTAGAGAACTCTTCCAAGGTAGGAACCAACTGATAACTGAAATGTAAAGCAATGGTGTTTCGGATCAAAGAACCGGAATAGGACATGCATCATATCTTCTTCAAAACCGGAGATAACCAAATCAAGTAGATAACCATGTCTTTTGATGAACCGAGCATGGTCGGAATTTCAAACCAATTCTTTGAGTTGAGAAGGATACCCATGAAGTTGATTCGATAGTCTTTCTAGAAGCCATAATCCCTACAAACAGAGCAAAGATAAATCCTTAGGTCCTTGAAATAGTTAGAAATGATATGCAATGCAAATGATGTCATGATGTCATGTTTAGCACACACAAACAATTCACACAATGAGCCTAGGTTAAGGCTTGCATGAGGTATAGGTGATTACCCCACCAAAAGTTTGAGTTGGTTCATCCCGTCCTATAATAGTAACCGGTTCTAGGAATCTCATATCATAGATCTTTCTCAGAGCGCTTATTTCAATACGACGCCAAGTGGTCGATCGAAAATGTCCCAAAAGTCTGATCTCAATGAGCGTAGCATCGAGTATCAACCAACCGGTCTACATTCAAAGCCGCCATCTCACTACCTTCTAATGGCCAAGATGGGTCAATTAAGGTTCTAAAAGTTTAGTTAGCTTGATGACACCACGCAGAAGCCAAATACTTTCTTCAACTTGGGAATGAAGAGTATCGGGCAACCAAAGTGTCACGCTAACGTAGCCATCATGTTGACCGCGAGTTATACGCCTAACGGTCGCGATGATCTAATGCTACTTACCTAAAAGGAAACCCGATCCGGTGTAGGATCCCCAACAATATAATACCCAAGCAACCCTTAAAGATAAAGCATACAAGTCAAACAAAAGCAATAAAGGTTATCTAGAAATCCTTAAGGCAATTCTCTTTAAGGTTTGTCCCCAGCAGAGTCGCCAGCCTGATACGGTGAACCGACTTTGTAGGATTTTGTATCCAAATGTGCGGATAGCAAGAGTCGCCACCGACTTTTATTTTTATCCAATTAAGGGAAGGTAAAAGTAACAAAAAGACCTTCGTTAGATTCTGAGTTCGAGAATGGTTATGAAAAGGGAAGGTATTAGCACCCTTTCCATCCGTAGTTATCTACGGGCTCTTAGTTGCTCTAGATCACTTTTAAAATTGCTTTCTGTGTTTGACAAAGATGTTTTGAAAAGGCATTTCGACTTTTGTATACAAAGTGTTCGGAAATGTTTTGTTTTGAAAAGAATTTGAACTTTGAAAAAGTGTGTGGTGTGAAAAGCATTTGATAGAGCAAGCAACTAAAAGACTTATTTACCCACCGTAATTGGTCGTTTGTTGTACTTCACATTCCTTTAGAATAGCGCTAGCCATACCATTAGTTAGTAGGTAGCTCCATTCGTTGGATGTAAGCGGACATTCGAAGGGACATCGGATGGTCATAGAAGGCAACTTGTAGGAAGTATCCTAGCACATTCAAGGGACTATCATCATTTTTGTAGGCGACAATCGAGGGTCAAGATCATGTATTCGGAGGCGACATCGTGGGTCTTATGATCTTTGTATCGAAGGGACTATGATGATTTGTTTTGAAGGCAACGGTGCTAGAATACCCTACGCTCGAGGGACATGACCATTTGAATCGAAAGGCATCGAGAGAGAATTACCCTAAGGTGCGTGTGAGGAGTGTGTCAAATTCAGATATTTTATCTTGAAAGTTAGTGTGAGCTATGTCCAATTATTATCTTGCCATACACGCCTAATTACTAGCAATTGATAAGGGTGCGGAAAGTAAAATGCGGAATGTAAAGTGGAAATAAACCTACGCTATTACATGGCTTTGGGGATACATAATTTAACTTATGGAAAATAAAACCTAAATTAAACTATTACATCCCATGAGCAATTACATTATTGGAAAATAAAACATAAAAGAAAACGTCCGAATCGGAACAACTCGTGAAAGAATAAGAAAACGAAAATATGATGAAATTGAAATAAGAGAAAATGTTAGAAAAATGCAATTTTAATATGAGAAAATTTATATGCTGGAAATAAGATAAATAAGCTAAAATAATTTTTGGGATTTTTTGAAAAGATTTAATAATTAAAATGCAATTAATAATGATTTAAATGCAAAATATAAATAAAATAAATATGCATGCAAAATTATATTTTTAATTTATTAAATTAAATAAAGGTTTTTAAAATATAATGCAAAAGAAAATATTTTTGGTAATTTTTAATGCAGAATAAAAATATGAAAAGAATTAAATATAATGAAAATATTAAAAAATGAAAATATGAAAATATGAGTTTGGAAAAGAAAACCAAGGTTGGTCCTGGCATGGTTCGAACCCACGTCCTGGGCTTCAAACCTTGAGATCCAATGCCTTTGCCATCTGAGCTAGCGTACACTCGTGTTTGGAAACTGGAGTTAGTGGATTATACGCATCGCCTTCCCATTGGTTCCTCCTTCGCGCCAGACTTCATCTTTTCAATTTGAATTTTGAAAACATAGCGTCGGCCTTCGACGCTATAGCCTTTACCCGAATTTTCGAGCTACATCCCCTGCAAATCAAAATCCAAAATACGCAATATAAATTGTTATGAGGGCCTGGTTCGATTCCTTTAACCTCCCGACCATGGTTTCGTTTTGGCCAATTTTCCGAATCGTCCGATCCCTAATTCGAACTCGAAAACCTAACAATGGTGGATTACGATTCTGGGACTTAAAATCAAATCGGCTTACCAGAAACTTTCTAAACATCAACATAAACAAAATAAACAATCAAAATGTATTAATAATGCATGAATCATAGAAATCGATTTTGAAAAAGTAAGCAAACCGTGATTGTTCTTTTCGTGATTCTTGATGGTTTTGATCTGTAAGGGTCTGAATGAATCAAGGACCTCAAGGAAGCGATTGGATGCTTAGAATTGGTTGAATCAAACAAGAACAAGAATGCAAGTGTCATGTAACCACGGTTTTTTTGAGTTAGGTTAGGTTTATGAGCAATTCTTCGTCCTTAATCATGTGCTATGCATGTGTATTTATATTGGATGGAATTGGAGCTGATTTGAGGAGAAATCATCATCAATCAATGCAAATCAAATTTGATTTTGTACAAAATCAAATTTTCAAATTTTGATTAATTTTCAATCCAATCTTGCCATATCAATCCAATTTTCGAAATTTGCTGGCTTTGTTGAGTTACTTGGATGCTAAGGAAAAAGAAAAATCAATTTGTAATTAATTTTGATTTTATACTTTATTTTTGAATTTAATTTGTATTTAAATGAATAAATTCCAAATTAAATAGAAAAATAAAATAAAAATTCGTGGCTTTGGCTTTGATGTTCCAAATTGTATGAGGAACAAGTTTGGATGAAGAAAAGTAGGCCCATTTGAAAAGTTTTGATTTTTGAAGTATCTCTTTTGTGCATTCTTCCAAAATTGCCCAACTTGTAGATGGTGTAACTTGCTCAATTTTCCACATTTTTAGTGTTCTTGGACTTTTGGAAAGCTCTAAGAGTCCTCTAACCAATGTCTTTGGTCTCATCTCAATTGGAGTTACCATGCTCAAAATATCTTCAAAACAAAAGTTGACTTTTGTTGACTTTGAAAATGACCTGTAATGTTTTGAGCTATACCTCTCAAATGAAGCATTTTTGGACATTCTTGTGAGACATGAAGTTGTAGAGAATTGAATTTCCTTCAAAACAAGAGGTGGTGGAAAATTTCGAGAAAGTATGAGAAAGTTATGATCACCAAAGTTCAGTTGACTTTTCATCTAGAAACCCTAATTTAGAAAGTTTGACTTTGGGCAAATCTTGAGTTTTCTTGATGAATCATGATCAACCCTTGATCAAATGATGAATGTAACTTCAAAATGAGGATGTTGACCAAAAATCGAAGTTTTGACTGTATGTTGACCATAGTTGACTTTTTGTCCAATACACCGATTTTCAACCATCGAGCAATTGTCGAGGAAACTTGACTTGTGAGGCTTGAAACTTGACATGGAGAATCTTTGAAGCATATGAGGAGGCATGAATGCCATTGGAGATGTTGGAATCCATCTTGACTTGAGAGATACCAAACCCTAGTTTGGGTTGATTGTCTAGAGAGAGTTTGTCTCGATCAACTCTTGAGGAATCCTTGAGTATAGATGTATGAAATCTTTGAGAAGATGGAGGGCAAATTTTGGGGTATGACAGCGTGTACATCCTATTGTTCTTTTGATTGGTTTTAATCCATTCTTGCAAGTGCTTTTATTTGAATGGGCATTAACACGATTTTACCGCTTGTACATAATGCAGTACATTCTATTGTTCTGTCATTGGTTTTACTCTTTTCTTCTAGGTGTATGTATATCAATTATGTAAGAACGCACAATCTGATGTTTGTTTTGTGTAAGAACATGCAATAATTTGTCTGCTTTGTCTGGATTATTGTCTTTTGTAGGTTTATTATTTCGATGCGCATTTAACATGCACTGCATATGCTTTGATGCCTGCACATTTCACTGGTTTACACTTATTGCTTGGTTGAAGTACTTGAAGTTTTCCGGAGTACTTTAGCTCACAGTGCTCTTCGGATTTGTTATTCGTTTGGTACTAGTTATCCCTTGTTTATCGCATTCATTTACAACTATCTTAAATATCATGAGAAGTAGGGATTTACCGCTTTATTTGCCATGATTAGGATAAGAGTGTTGGGCCCAAAGTCACTATTTAAAGACTTGTAGCTAGGCATTCCTCAAATTATGTACTAATTCTGTTTTGGTTTGTTTAAAATCCTCTTCCATGCATAGGAGATAATTTCAGTAAGTGTTTACATTTGTGTCGGCATAGGTCGAGTGGTTAGGCAACCCAGAGTGGCACCACGAAGCAAAGTTCCACTTTGATACTTATTAATATATAATGATGATATGATGGGCACGCGGAAAGGGTACGCAATCGACCCTCGCACAGTTCTAGTCCGTGTCAGCTTAGCACACATGAATCATGTTGATTCCTTTATCGAGTCAATAATAATAAAGTGGCAAGAGTTCCCTATTCTAACTCTCCACGCTTTCCTGGGGTTCACATTTATTGCAGAAATCACATCATTTTCTCGTCACACTTGACAATTCATGTCATTCGATGATACCACTCATGAGAATCAGAATGTGTTGGTTCTTGGTTGCTTCCAGCCCTCAGCTTGCTGTTGTAGGCTAAGGGATAACCTCTCTTCGGCCAGCACACGTGATGTCACAGTAGAATGTTATGACACACTATCTCGACACTGCTAACAATTTACACAATAAATATAAATAACAAGTAACACAATAAGTTGTTTACCCAGTTCAGTGTCTAACTACACCTACATCTCGGGGCTACCAAGCCGTGGAGGAAATTCACTATTAGTAGAATTAATTCAGGAATAAACCACCAGTTTATCTCCTTCACTTAAAACCTACCCAATGCAACTTCAACCTAAGTCCTACTTAGATCTCGAGTACCTACTACTCCCCTCAATCACAGCAGTGATATAAACTTATTGACTAATTGAATGTGAAGACACACTTCAATAAACTATCTTGATCTCGCTCAAAGCTTACAATCAAGAGACAAACACTCGTGCTTTTAAAGCTTTGAGTGGTAAACTACCACAACAAATCCTAGTCCAATGCACTTATCAATTGATAGTTGCTTGGCTCACAAGAGAAACTAGAATTACACAACCAATGCACAAATCCTAACAAGACACAAAACAAGTTGTTATCTTCAATACATTCAAAGGGCGCAAGAGCTAGTAGGTTGAATTCCTTTTTATAGAAGCAGTCCTGAAACTTCAGTTTTGGGTTTATAAAGATAGCTAGGTTCACTTAATTTAATCCTAAAACATGGTCTTTTCAACAACCAATTTAGGTTTAATTAAGATTAACCTAGCAGCCACGTGAGCAAGCTTTCTAATAATAGAAAACAATATTTAGCAACTCAACAAACTTCCTGAAAAATCTCAGAAACAGATTCTCAGAGAATGAATGTCACATGAATGTCATAACATCCGTTATGACATCGACTGCTTTCCAGAACTTCCAAAGACTTTAGCTTCCAGCTGAATGTTCTTTTAACATCCTTAGCAGGTAGGATTTATCTTCACTCTGAATGTCATGACATCTATCATGACATTGCAAAGTTTAGTTTTACCAAAAATAATGCCAACTTAAAACACTAACAAACTCCCCTTTGGCACATTTTTGGCTAAAACTACTTAACCTATCGTAGTACATATGCAAAGAAGACAAACTAGTTCTAAGCTTAAATAAACTAGAACCTAGAGATAAGATAAATTCTACCCATACAAAAATCCCACAATTCCTACAATTGCCCACATACAAAATTTAAAACGTCATACAGCTTCTTAAAGTCCTATACTATCACACACAAGAGTTCTTCTCCCTTTTAGCCATAAAGGGCCAAAGGAAACCATACAATTGCCTCAAACTATTAATCAAGCAGTACCAGAAAAAAATACCAGCATAAATATTCAAGGGTTACACATCTGTCAACACAATGATTACAATCATCCAAATTTTAACAAAATACAGAAGGCAGAAAAAAAAGAACAGGAGACAATTGACAGAATAACATCAGAGGCAACAGGGGCAACAACTTCAAGTGCTTTCTTCTCCAGAAGAAGCACTGTGAAAGGACACATCTTCAGAGCCTTCTTTGTCAGCAACTGCTTGGTCAGCATCATCATCTTCCTCCATATGAGCAGCAGAAGTATCACCATCAAGCCTTTCTTCCTCAACCTCTGTGTCTTTTTCTTTTTCAAGAGTAGAGATCAGAGCTTCAAGGGTCTGCTTCCTTGCTTCAAGTTCCCTACAGGTCTCCTTTAGCACAGCTATGACATCTGCCTTCTGAGAATTGGCTTTGACATTTGATGTCTCAGCTGATGTCATGACAATGTCAGGAACATGCTTCCCTTGAAATAGCTTGTAGTGGAAGCCAAGGGCAGGAGCTCTTTTACTCACTGTATCTCTATTTCCCAGAATGTCAGGGTATTGATCAGTTAAAATTCCACACAAGAGGGAGGGAAATGCTATTGGTCCTTTTATAGCATAACTGTCAGCATGTTTAAGGATCTGATAAAAATGTAGCTTCCATAGTCAAATTTTGCTTTTGTTCCAACAACAAAAATGAACCTCCCCAGACCAATGGAGATGGTTGACTTGTGATTCGTGGGAACCCAGTTGGCTGCACCAATCTTGTGTAGAATAGCAAATTTGACACTTAATTTGCTAGCAGAAAGCTTTCCCTTCAAAGGCCAATGTTTTACCTGCTTGGCAGTAATTGTCTGACATACTTGATTGTCAGTTTCTTCAAGCTCAGGTTGAGCCTCATCTGATCTCCCCAAGTACTTGTTGATTACACTTGGGGAAAACTTCACTTTTCTTCCTCTGACAAACACAGTCTTAAAATCTGCTGATCTTCCATCAGCACAACCATTTGACAGGTTCACAATAAACTCCTTCACCAGACCTTCATAACAATTTGAGAACTTCACTACAGTTCTCATCAACCCAGCTTCCTTGATCAGGTCAATCACATCTTTGCATTCAAGAGCATCTTTGTGCAGTTCCCTTTCAAGTGCAATTCTCTTCAAACTCACATATTTCCACCTATTAGCATTTTCAGGGTGGTGAAAGGAAATGTTGTCAATTGGCACTTCAGGAACTATGGGCATTTTCCCAAGAGACAACCTTCTTTTTGAATGAATGTCAGAGACATTCTCTGTAACATCAAAGTCAGAATCATCCTGATCTGAGGGCTCAGGTACTTTCCTTTTCCTTACAATTGAAGTGCTCTTTGCTTTAGGGGTATCACTAACATTCTTGACTTTGTCCTTCCCTTTGGAAGTTCCAACCTTGTTGCCCTTACCAGATTTTTCTACAGCCTTCCTCTCAGTCCTAGGAGTCTTGCAGCCAACTTCAGCATTCTTCTCATGAACAGAGCTTTGAACAGCACTTTTCTTCCCTTTCCTATTCATTACCCTTCTGGCAATGCTGGGATTAACCTTGGCTATGAGGTCATTATCAGAAAACTCCTCATCTAGATTGATGATATGAGAAACCATTCGATTGGTGTTCTTCTCGTATATGCAAGATAGTGTGCAGAGTTTCATGAGGTTTATCGAGGCAGATGGGAAGATTTTCCGGGCCTCATTCTCATGGCAGCAGGAGATTCAATTACATTATCATCGTTACATCCTTCGTGAGTCGGAGCGTAAGGATTTACATCATTTTCGCTGTGGAATCATCATCACCAGATGTCTTGACATTCTCATTGACATTCGATCAACCGCTAAGCTAGGCTAGCAGACTTATGATTCGTGGGAACCAAATCCTGTACGTCTTATTCTCATTTAGGATATCGACATTATCCTAGCTAGGCCTCATGTACCTCACAGATCCTTCTGGCTTTTAGTTCAACAGAGGATGATGGTATCAAGTCTTACCCGAGGGAGATACTTGTGCCCTTCTTGCATTTCTTGTGGTGTACTTGGACCTTTCCGGGTCATCGCCATTGCACGCAGTGGTGTCACTTGTAGAGCTTCATTTCCATGGCTCCGTGTGTTGCTCTAACTTCATCCATGGAGGGAGACAAGGATCCAGATTCTTGAGATGAAGAGGATGATGAAGACATGTTTCGCTGATGGTTTTTGAGAGAGAGAGAGAGTGGCAAAGGGTTTCAGGGTTTCTTTTGAATGAAGAAAGTGTGATACTACTTTCAAAAGAGGAAACTATTATATGTGAGTGTCTCTTCCTATTCTTGGATCTCTTAAAATAAGGATGAAAATACCTAAATAACCCACTTATAAATAATTGTAAACAATCCCTTTTACCCCTTGTTGTAGGCACAGTTAATTGCTACAACTCCTCAAATTGACAACTATCCAATTTGTCCCTTAAAGTCTTAAATTGACCATTCTCAAGAGCTTTAGTAGTAATGTCACAGTACAATGTCATGACATCCTGTATGACATTGTGGTCAAGATCTCTGTTTGATGATCTTTGGGGCTTGGCCTGTGTATTCAACTTTAACATTGTATAAAGTTAAAGCTGTTTTGTTGATCCAAAACATGAAATTGTTTCTCAAGAAGGAACATCCATCCACAGGACTTTTACCCAAGTTTTGATCAACACTTTCTCCATGGTTTTTGGACAACTTCAAATGTGGAGGGTAAGTGTGAGTTCTATTATTCGTTCCAAGCTTCTTGACATAATTCCTTGCATACTTGCTCGTGAAAGAAGTGAGCCTTTCATCAATGTGTCTGGACATTCCTCCAGATTATGTTAACATAGATGGATGCCACCATGATCTTTTTCCTCCGACAGAGAGGGTTTCATCCAAGACCTCTCATGTATCCTTTGACGAAGATACTTGGTTATCCTTTCATGCCGCATCCTAGTACTTTGCTTCAGTACTTTAAAAGTGGTCGATGTCTAGACTGAGAGTGACATTCTGATTTCTGTTCAACCTTATACTTACCACGATCTCCTTTGTCTATGAAAATCTTGGTATCCTTCCCGACTCCCTATGGAACTCGATCCTTTCATTCCTCCGAGGTGTGGTGGATGACCAGATACTTGCTGCCACAACTTTACTTCCTCTTCATCTTTGTCTGTAGAACTCATGAGACAGAGTGGTGCTCTAGATTCCCACTGTAGTAGTGTCCTTGATTCGACTCCTCTCATAATCACTACTTGATCACCATTGATTACAAGACATTCAGATTTAGTAGTTGACTGTGAATCCTATATCACATAGCGACTTATGCTAATGATATTTGCATCAAACCTTTTACCAGAAGAATACTCCATTTAGGCTTGGAACTCCATACCAGTTTGAGTTTCCAATGCCTTTGATTTCTCCTTTAGCTCCATCTCCAAAAGTAACAAAGCTGGTAGAATGATGCTTAACATCATTGAGAAGATTCCTGTCTCCAGTCATGTGCTTGGAACACCCACTGTCAAAGTACCAATCTTTCTTGGTAGACACACTAAGAGAAGTGTTAGCTACCAGAGCAATGCCTTCTTCTTCCACTGTGAGAGTATGATACTTGCTGGTTTTAGGCTCACATACCCTTGATTAGGATATCCATGTAGCCTGTAGCAAAAAGATTTTATGTGACCAAACCTTCCACAATAATGACACCTCCATCTTTGAAACTTTTTGTTCATGTTTCTATGATTTTGATGTTGCACCCAATGTTGTGACATCTGCTTTGACATTGGTCTATTAGGTCTGTTCTTCCTTTTGTTATTGACAAACTTAGTCTCCACATACCCTGAGGTAGACCTATTCCCTGTTTTGGGTTGTGACACCTGCTTTGACATTGTTTTCCTATGTCTCTTCTTCTTGATGTCACCAACAGGTTTCTTTTCAGCCACATATCCTAGACCATGCTTATTTCCTGCAGTTTGTCCAAGCTGAAGTATTTCTTCCAACTTATCAGTACCAGATGTCAACATTTTGACAGATTTAGACATCTGATCAAGTTTGGAGTTCAACATTACAATATCACTATTTAGGTGATTTATAGTGGCTGTGTTCTCCTTTTTCTCAGCCTCCAACTTCACATTCTCAGCTTCCAACTTCTCAATCAGCTTTTTCTGTTCCTCATTTTGATGACAAGCTTCACCATTTTTTATACACAGCTTCCTGTAGTTGTCAGCAAGCTCTTCAAATGTCACTTCCTCATCACTAGAATCCATATCAGAGTTGTAGAGTCCAGAGAGAGCAGTGACAAATTTGGCACCTTCTTCCTCAGATTCACTTCCTGAATCACCATCAGACCAAGTGACAGCCATTCCTTTCTTTTGTTTCTTTAGAAAGGTGGGACATTCAGCTCTAATATGTCCAAATCCTTCACATTCATGACATTGGATTTTACTGCCTTGACTCTTTTTCCTCTAACTTGATCTTCGCTGGAGTCATAAGATCATTGATGTCGATGCAATGTCCTTGACATTTGACCTTGACTTTGTATCAATCCTCCTGATCAGTTTGTTGAACTGCCTTCCAAGCATGGCTATAGCTCGATATCTTCTCTTCATCTTCCACCTTGCATCCTCTTCAAGATTGGATACAAGTGCTATGCTCTTGTTTTCTTGTCAATGTGTTCACCGATTCCCATCTCAAAAGTCATAAGAGATCCAATAAGTTCTTCAACCTTCAAGGTGTCGATGTCTTGAGCCTCCTCATTGCAGTGACTTTCATTGCAAATCTCTTAGGCAAGGATCCGAGAATCTTTCTCACCAGCTTTCTCTTCCGACATCTTTTCACCAAGTGCTCCTGAGGCATTGGTTTCCAAAATATTCATGTGAAATTCATGAATATTCTCATCTTCCTTCATCTTCAAATTCTCAATTTGGTAGTGAGCATCTGAAGTCTTGACATCTCACCTTGGATGTCCCTCATGAATAGTTCGAGAGTGTCCCAAACATCCTTGGCCACCACATTGATGGACCAAAGATGTTCTGCCAATACATTGAATGAGCATTCAATGCTTTAGAGTTCCCTAGAGCTAGCTCTTCTTCCTCTTTGCTCCATTCCTCCTCAGGTTTCAAGACAGTAGTCCCATCTTTCTCAAGCTTGGTGGGATGTTTCCATCCTTTATCAGCAGCTCTCCAAGCTTTAATGTCCACTGATCTTAAGAAGGCAACCATACGAGGCTTCCAGTAATCATAATTAGACCCATCCAGAATAGGTGGTCTTCCTCCAAATCCTCCTTCCTTATCCATTACGCCAGAAACTATTATCCCTAGATCTCACTTAGAAACAAGGTGGTGCCCGCCCGATGCCAATTGAAATTCCTGGCAGCAGATACGTGATGTCACAGAGAATGTTATGACACACTATCTGACACTCTGTTAACAATTTACACAGTAAATATAAATAACAGTAAAGAACACAATAAGTTGTTTACCCAGTTCAGTGTCTAACTACACCTACATCTGGGGGCTACCAAGCCAGGGAGGAAATTCACTATTAGTAGAATTAATTCAGGAATAAACCACCAGTTTATCTCCTTCACTTAAAACCTACCCAATGCAACTTCAACCTAAGTCCTACTTAGATCTGAGTACCTACTCACTCCCCCTCAATCACAGCAGTGATATCAACCTATTGACTAATTGAATTGTGAAGACACACTTCAATAAACTATCTTGATCTCGCTTCAAAGCTTACAATCAAGAGACAAACACTCGTGCTTTAAAGCTTTGAGTGATAAACTACCCTTACAACAAATCCTAGTCCAATGCACTTATCAATTGATAGTTGCTTGGCTCACAAGAGAAACTAGAATTACAAATACCAACTGCTACAAATCCTAACAAAGAAAAAAACAAGCGCTATCTCTTCAATACATTCAAAGGGCGCAACACGTTGTAGGGGTTGAATTTCTTTATAGAAGCAGTCCCGAACTTCAGTTTTGGGTTTATAAAGATATTAGGTTCACTTAATTTAATCCTAAAAACATGGTCTTTTCAACAACCAATTTAGGTTTAATTAAGATTAACCTAGCAGCCACGTGAGCAAGCTTTCTAATAACAAAACAATATTTAGCAGCTCAACAAACTTCCTGAAAAACTCAGAAAAACAGATTCTGCAGAACGAATCGTTACATCGAATGTCATAACATCTCGTTATGACATCGCAGCTGTCCTGTAATTTCAAAGCTTCCAGCTTCTGAGCTGTGCTTTTAACATCCTTAAGGTAGGATTTATTTCAATCTCGAATGTCATGACATCTATCATGACATTGCTAAAGCCTAGTTTTACCAAAAATAATGCCAACTTAAAACACTAACAACCTCTTTTCCTATGCTTCTCTAACATTTGTTTGTGCATTGTATAGCTTGTGTGCTTCCGCAAAGCACTTGATTGTTTATCCCTTTCATCTCTTAGTCTTTACAACCAAGACGGATATATGATAGCTTTCCTTAGACCGCTGGCTAGATAGCTCTCGAGTTTAGACATTAGGATACATCCTTTATGTGTCAACATAGGTAGAGATTCCTTATATCCAACCATAGTCCAATATTTGTATGACAACATTAGGTCTAGTACTAGTCTCCCTTTGTTTTGCTTGCTTCTTTTGCATCTTGCATGTAATAAAACTAAAACTTGCTTTTCTTTGAAACTAAAACACCTAATAATGGTTCAAAACTCCTTTCTTAAAGGTAAAAGAAACTTACCAATGCAAACCTTTTCGCCTATGGAGCTGTTTAAAACCTTTTCATAAGTAAAACACAAAATCCACCAAATCAAGTTTGTTTAACCACGACGCCTGACTTCCCATTGTACCTAGGGAATACATAGATCTTGTCACGGCTCGACGAGCAAAACTTTGTAAATACTTCCTTCTTTTTCCGTGTCTTTATTTCCTTTATTTCACATGAGTTGTAGGGATTAAGGATATATAAATATAACACACCTTTAGATGAAAATAGAATGGATACCGTAGTACTACGGGTGTGGGTGCTAATCTTTTCCGTGGTGATGATTCCTTACCTGCATCTTTTCGTAAGACCGATCTCTTCTTTCGTGTTTACTCGATGTTTTACTTTCTCCTTCGTGAGATAAAAAAGTTTGATGGAGACTTCATTGATACATCTTATCACCGATGTTCACCGGTGGTTTCAGGAAGCAAGATTCCCATTGAAGTCGATATTCCCTATAGTTGGTATAATTTATAGCTACCTGTGTTTAACCTTGATAAAACAAAGGCTTGTTTTCATCATAATTCTTAAGGACTTTAGGATTTAGGATTGAATGTTCAAAGGTTTTCCCACTAAGGACTTAGGAAAAATAACCTAAAGGGCTGGTAATTGAATCTTATGAACTTGTTGATAAAATTAGATTCGAGGTATTGTAGGGAAAATCGAAACCTTCCTTTGCATGTTACTCATATCTGTCAAAACAATACACTTGTTATTTTTCCCGCCGATAATCATCTATTGATTAAACCATCTTTGGCTTCACATAAGCTAATTCCTTGAGACTAATGTTAGATTAGCCCATCTAAAACTCTTTCATGGAACGTCATTCTAGTTGGCTCCATTAAGTATGGAAAGTGGGGAAATATGGTGAACCGCTTAAAGTCATTGTTAGTTAGAGAACTTGGGAAGAATTTCATCTTTAAATTTCAATATTGGTGATGTTCCTCTCTCGATCGATATCGCACCACATGTTCGACAATGGATTCATTGGTTAAGATTTAGTAAATTTTGGATTTTCCAACCACTTTGCAATTCGGTCTCCAATACGTATTAGGATAAATCAAATACAAATTTTGCCTATGTAACCCGACATTTAGGCCATTCTAGACCAAAATTTGTTCGACCATATTCTTTATATTTTTGCCCCGCAGTTATTTGGTGGGCATCCCGACGACTTGGTCTACATCTTGGTTCCTACTTACAATAACTACTTCTAGACTATTTTGGTATGCTTTACCCTCGATTACCTTGGGCATGGGTGGTTGGACAAGCACCACAATATGGTATTTAATTATTAGGCAATTGTTGAACCGATGTCAGGATCACTAAAAGAGTCATCTATTCTGCCCATTTGATGTGTTAAGGATGTTAATTCATGGTTAAAGTTCTTAATCAAGGATTGACATAATCCAAATTTGTTATGCAGGTATTGAAATCATTTATGGTTACTTTCATCCATTTGTTACCTACTGACGACATGGAAGTATTTGTTGGTCATATAATCGAAGTCAACCATTTAACCAAGATTTATTGTTGCATACTTTGATGCCAAATGTTGGTTTAGAGTCAACGTTATCGGTGCAATATTATGTGCAAATGTCGAAGCGTAGCTTTGAAAAACTTCCATCGACGGCCGACATGCCATATGATTAATCTCTAGTCCCTAGAGGTCAGTGTGAAACTCTAGATATACAGAGGCTCAGGGTCTTCTAAGAAGACATGTGTAGGCCTAGTAGTATGGATGTTCTTCATGAGGGTAACAAAACTACCACCTTAGGTATCAACATCAAGTAGGTATTTATTATAACAAGTTCTATTACCACGATGGATTCAAAGTTCATGCACTAATAGCCACCGGGTTCAACAAGTTGTTCATTGTCTGGAGGATTATTTTGGGGAAGAGATGTTTTCTTTTAAGGAGCCCATTTTAAACAGAGTTTTACCACTTCTTAAACGCATAAGAAAATGAAACTAAGGTAATTTGTAACACCTTTCTTGATAAAAGTTAGAATTTTGCACAAAAGGGTCCCACTGAACATGTCAATTTATTCGCAAGTGTTTTTTTGCAAACAATCACGAGTTTAGTTATCTTGTGAAATTAACTCAAAAATTTTCGAAAGCAATTTGTGCAAAATGAATGTACGAGGAAAAGTGTTTGAATTAAGTGTCGTTTCAATATGAGTGTTGTTTTAGCAAATAAAATTTGTTTCAAAATAAATGTTATTTCCACTTTTCAATGTAAATAATTTTATTTTTCAATTGTGCTCTTTAATTATTACCTATACACTAATTCCAACATATTTATAAGGTTAATAGTAAAAGTGCAATGTCTTATGACATTATTATTACATTTCTTAATCTATGTGCAAAACCTTAAATGACACTCATTTTAAAATGGAAGGAGTATTAAATAAAAATACACTAACGATATTAAAAGAAGGATGTTTCAATTAAGGAAACAAGGAAACAATAAAAGAAAGGGACATAGACTCATACATGTTCCTCACAAATTGTTTCGCTTTTGGCTCGTACCAATTCTATAGAGAAATGTATGAATTTTTGACCTTGATTACAATGTATGATGGTGTTATTTATACTAATCTAAAGATAACCGTCGAGATCGGTTAAATCCTGAATATCTTACATGTATCCCACTACCTAAACTCTTGTGCTCTAACTTGCCTTCACGCGTCTTCAAAGGGTATAACCTGTGAAACCAAACAATATGTTGATACTTGTGTTTGATAACTACTTTGAGCTCTCTCAACCGCTTTCACATATCCGATTTAGTTCCAATAGCATATTCTGATGCATCTCTCCACTTAACTAACTCTAAGCTTAAAGAATATGTCAAGTCCTAGACCATTGGTGATTTCGTCGAATCTAATCATCTTGTCAAAAACCCTTTTCAAAAATTTGGATAAATTAGATGAGAGGTGATCTTAATCTTGTGGATCTATTCTTGAGATTATTTCAAACCATGTTCATCGCGTCTCGTCGAGCTTTTGATTGATGTGGTTGATATGTCAAAACTCTTTATCGAGACTTCTCAACATTTAACAACTTTTAAAGTGATTTCAACATTCTATATTAACTCTCTAGCATCCTTGACTTTCTCATTTAGAATTTTCAGCTAACTCAAAATATATTATTTTTAATAAATATTTTAATTATTTTACTAATTATTAAAGTATATAAATATCCATAAATACAAATACTATTAAACTCATATATATGTCTATAAAAACATGTACTATTAAATTCATATATGTGTCTAAGAAACATATAATTATATATCTTTTTATTTTATCCATAGATATTCAATAAACTATACAATCCATACCGGATATGACTTATTTTGTTTCCCTGATTATACCGCAAACCTCAATTTAAAACCATACATATTAATTAATTAGATTCATATATTGGTTCATAAACAATTAAAACGATGCAAAAATTTTGACACATTCATAAGTCTTCTCATTGCCTTTGAAGTTTTCTCAAGACACATCTCATCCTGCCATTCCTCGAACTATAAATAAATACAATTTAAATCAAAACTTTAAATTAAATCTATGAACCTCAATCATAATAGTAAACTTATATAACTATGAAGTTGAAATCTTTTCATTAGTAAACTTATTTTCATCCACACCCAATCTCAATCATAATATAAACCTCATTCATAATTTAATATCAATCATTTTAAACTAAACGACTCGAAGAACGTTCTTCAACATCAACATCACCTTCATCCACAACACCCATTGTCCCCCTATTCCCATCCTTACTTAACCTCATTGAACCCACCCGGCCCAACAAAGACGGGCCACAACTAAACCCACTCCGGTCCACTCGGTTCTCCACATTGAACCGCTCATACCTTAAAAAACTCCTCCCCACACTACTAGTTCTAAAACCCCTTCTCTCACTCTGTAATGCCATTTCCCCACCCAAACTTTTAGACCGGTTCAATGTCGTTTCACTCACAAGCCTATCATGAACCTCATCGGGTAATCTTAACGTGAACCGCTCGCAATCTTCACTCGACCAAACCGTTAACTGACTCATCGAGTTAGACCGGGAGAACAATCTCGCAAACATTAAACCCATTGAATTCGACCGAACCGGTTTCTTCATTACTCCATCTAAATTCACCCTTGGAGCCACTTTTACTATCTTTGTCTTATCATTTTCAGTGTCATCAACTTTACCCGGTTCAATCAAACCCGGTTCACGGTTCAAACCCGGTTCATCCAAATTGTTTTCAATATCCGAGATCTGAATCAGATTTGAAGAAGGCGGTAACTCCTCTTTCGGATCAGGAACAAGATCCGCTCGACAAACCGGACACGTGGAATGATGCAACAACCACGCATCAATACACTCACGATGGAACACGTGGCTACAAACCGGAATCAAACGCAGCGTTTCATGATCTTCAAACTCGTTCAAGCACACGGCGCATTCTAGCGTGGCTCTCCCAATTTTCAGATCCTTCACCTCAGAGTAAACAAAGTTGGGAAAATTCTCGATGACACTCGAATCGAGACCGTACGGCCGTCTGTCACCATCTCCGCCGTTGATCGGGACAGCGAGATCGAGTTCCTCTGATTCGTTGTTCTGCATTGACGAGTGTAGATGGAAATGAAGCCGAGAGTGAAGAAAACCGCGACGAGGAGGATAAGAAGTGACGCCATTGTCTTATCCAAATTCATCCTGGTGAATGGATCTTGCAACGGCGGAGGTGGAGGTGGAGATACAGGCTGTGAAGGCTGAGCGGATGCCGGAGAGAATAAAGAAAGATAAAGGAGTAGCAGAATAATCGGTAGTGGAGGTGCAGGGAGTTTGGTATTGAAGCGCATAGTGGATCATGAAGATGAAGTGAGGTTAAGCAAAGAATAGTGACAAGAGTGGTTGGTCTTAAAGAGTAACGTAAAATGTAGAAAGAGTGAATGAGAAGATGAGGATATCAATGATGGGTTGATGAGTTTTTTTGTTTTTGGTGGAGAGAGTTGGAGTGTGGCAGGTTGTTTTTCATTTTATTTTTAACTTTCCTGTTTCTTGTGAGAGAAACAAGAAAATCAATTTGCGTGAGACACACTTCACGCTTTGTTTTGTAAAGAAAAAAGTTCATTTTATAATTAAAGAAAATAGAAAATGTAATTTATTTTTAATGCGTTGTGATAAAATTCGATCTTAAAAAGGTTGGAGAGTAATTAAATTTCTTTTAATGGTACGTACCTAATATTAATGAATAGCGCTAAAACTACTTTTATTTTGTATAATGAAATTCAGTACAAGTGATTTTTTACCTATTATCTATATATTCATGTTGTTGAGAATTATTTTGTAATCAAAACTTAAAAGATTCTCGAAATTTTGGAATTTTTAAGATTTTGTGATCTTTAAACATTGTCTAGGATTTGACATTCCTACTCATCTCATTTTTCTTTTTACCAGCTCTAAGAAAAACATATAATCTACCCAAAATTTTGTTTTCACAATAGAATCAAATTATCAATCAACTCCATAAAGATAATATTCATCTAAATGCAAAAGTAGTATAACTAAAAAATAACATTACATTTATTTTTCAAATACATCTAGTAAGTAGGGATGTACAAACTGACCAAATAAAGAATCGCAAAATCAAATAGAATTAAATTAAAATCATAAAAAATTACATTTGATTCAAATGTGTTTAAATTATTTTTTAATAGAATTGTAGTGCGGTTCAATTTGCAGTTTGTATTTCACAAATTAAACCAAACCAAGTTATGTTATAAAGTCTTAAACCAAACCAAGTTTTGTATGATATTTATTAATCCTCCATCCAACAATGAGTGACTCGGACATCATTTCACACATATTAAGAAAATTGTAAAAAAGTAAGAGATAGAATAATATTTTTACTACAGTGTCTCTAATCTACTATCTAACATATACTAAAAGATTATTCAAACTACCTAAACTATCATTTTCTAAAACATATTTTACATTACACTTTAGACATTTTAGTAACTAACAAAATAATTCTTAACTTTTTCAACTTTCCTCATTTCATGCACTAATTGTCAACTTTTCATTGGTCCAAATTAAAAAAACTATTTTTTCCATCTATCTATCTCTTTCTCTCTCTCTCTCAATTAAATATGTCATTTTAAACTTATTGTTTATGACATATTTTATCTTTTCTATTTGTTTATTATCATTGAAAATACTAATTAATCTACTATTTAATTTTAATAAAATTAAAAATATATTTTATGAAATTGAATAATCTACTATCAAGCTATCAAAATACAATGCCACCACTTTTCCGAAAATGCCCTTCAAGGGAAAGAAATTTTACATGGAAGGCAAAGAGAACTCGCAACCACGAAGACCTTCGTCTCCGATTCTATGGTAGGGTAGAAACTCATCTTCATCCCTTCCAAATCTCTTACTTTACCATTATTTTTGCTGCATCATCAACCCAGTGAAAACACTACAACCGTTACCATCTTATCTTGCTTTATTTTCAACATCGCTGAAGCTAACTCAAGGCATGTTCCTAACGATTTCCATTCATTTTAGTTTCTATGTTGTTTTTGTGTAGATCTGAGAAATGTAGATCTGATTATTGCTAGATGAATGATATGGCAGAGATGGTGGACATTCAAATATGAGAGAACATTCAAAGGTAATATGATTTATTTACCACTTTTTGTTACTCTGAAACTTTCCGTTGATTTACCACATTGTTTTTCATGTTTACTACTCAAATTTTCACTTTCTTTGTTGAAACTTCATGGTTGATTGTTGCTACAATGCCCATAGCATTTTTTTTTGTAGAAAGTTAATTTATTTAATTTTTACTAAATTGATATGATAGTAGTATATGAATGTTTATCAATTGATGTTTCATGCTTTCAGCTTTGTTCTTTCATTGCTGAATAGAGAACTACTAGCTCAATGTTATTCATGATTTGTTTAAATAGTATGTCTTGTGCAGGAATGAGTATTGTGTACAATATAAACTAAGTTTGATACTTGTCTTTTGTATTTCAGGGTCCTGCTTTGACTTTGTTTGGGGTAAGTCGTTTCAATTGTTGGTTTAGTTTCGTGGTGGAAATCGTTTTTCATGTTCATATGATTTCCCGTCTTATTACCTGTAACTTCTATTGATTTTGATGCATACACTTCATAAAAATCTCATCTTCTTTGTAGCACACGTCAAACGTGGCGGCGTCACAACCCACAATGGTTCCTGCTACAGACTCTCCAATTGCTGCAGACTCTCCAGTTGCTACTGACTTGCAAACTAAAAGCATGACTGAAGGCATTCTTGTCATCCATAATCTGGTAATCCTCTATTTACACAACTGCACACATGTATTCTGGTAGGTTGCTCACAACACCATCTAAATTGTACCTCTGCATAATATGTGTGCAGATTATACCAACTGAGTTAAGTATGTCTGAAACAAGCTCGACCAATACGCCATCGAAGAGGGATGCTGATGCAATTGGATTTGATGAGACATCTCCCATGAAGTTTCTAACACCCAGGAATTCTTCAACAAAAGTGAAGCACATGAAGAAGGAGTAACATGGAGCATGACTGGTGGCATAGGCATACAAGAGCAGCTAATCCTTTTTGTCAAGCATAATGATTTAGATGCCTATGATGTATAGAAATAATAGATAAAGTACATCAGTTTTGAAGGTTTTCTTACTGTTACATCAGTTTTGTAACAACAAGTGTTACAGAAATTATAAATTAAAGAAATCATAACATTTGTAAATTATCAATTTTGTAACTACAACATTTAGAATTTATAGAAATCACTATTACAAATATTATTCAAGTTAAGAGAGTAAGTACATCATTTTTTTCAAGACCTTTAGATACACCTTCAAATATCTCAATAATAAAACATTTAAAATATATAATCCCCCATTGCAACTCCTCTTCAGAAGTTGCAACTTTCTGACTCCTCTTCAAAAGTTGAAACATCTGACTACTCTTCAAAAGTCTCAACCTGCGACTACTATTCAGAAGTCTCAACTTCTGATTCCTCTTCAAAAGTTGCAACTTCTGACTCCTGTTCAGAAGTCTCAACTTCTGACTCCTCTTCAGAAGTTGCAACTCTGACTCCTTCGGTTGCAACTTCCTCGATTTTTTTCTAAGTTGCAACTAGTTGCAACTTCTGACTACTCTCTAGAAGTCTCAACTTCTGACTCGTCTTCAAAAGTTGCAACTTCTGACTCCTCTTCAAAAGTTGCAACTTCTGACTCCTCTTCAGAAGTTGAAACTTCTTACTCCTCTTCAGAAGTCGCAACTTATGACTACCTCGAAGTCGCAACTCGACTCCTCTAAGTGGCACTGACTACTATCTCGTGGTTGCGCCTTCTAATCACTATTCAGTTGCAACTCCTCACTCTTCAGAAGTCTCAACTTCTGACTACCTTCAGAAGTTGCAACTTCTGACTCCTCCTTAGAAATTGCAACTTCTGACTCCTCTTTAGTTGCAACTTTTGACTCCTGTTTAGAAGTTGCAACTTCTGACTCGTCTTAACTCACAATTTTAATAATTGAATTAACATAATTATTAAGAAAAAATAAAATACCAAAATTATTCATAATTATTAAAAAAAATATTTGCAAATGTTAAAATTTTTACTTTTCTCACGGATCACTATGAACAAAATATTTATTTTATTTAGTTAACATTATACTTATTTGAGATACAAAATTCAAACTTTTTCATTTTTTTCACGGGGCACTATCAATAAAATAATTTTGTTTACTTTTTTTCAAATATTTAAATTAAATTTAAATTATTATTATTCATTTTATGATAAAATAACTCATTTCAAATATACATGTATATTTAGATAAAATCTATATCGTATTAAATAAATTTATAACGGGACACGACCAGTTAAATTCACGCAAAATTATTTTTGATAAATATTACTTTTTATATGCATTTGAGTAAAAATTTACTATACAAATTTATTTTAATCTATACAAATTCATGAATATCATTAATTTTTTATATAATGAATATCATTAATTTTTTATATAATTATATTTATCGTTCAATATTATAAATATCAAAACAAATCTATCTATCTACTCTACAATCAAGCAGTCATCCAATTTTTCATTGCTTTTAATTCATTACCATTCGCTCAACAACTTAACAGTTATACCCGTGCAGGAGCACGGGTCTGTTGCTAGTACTACATATCATTCACACAACAAACTTTTGATCTTACGGGTCATTATCCAATTATTACCATTATTTTTAAATATTAATTTTTTTCTTTCTCCCTGTCACAAGTTTTTTTTTTTTAAATTACTTAATACATTGAGTTTATTTTAACATTACGCAATTCAATTTAAATTAATATGTGTATCTAAATACATTATTTGTCCAGTTTACCATTATATTTTGTATAATCATATTATTTGTTGTAATATTTTGATTTCAGAATTTTTCATTGTGTTTTCTCATTAAATACTAATTAATATATTATTTAACTTTAATAAAATTAAAAATATATTTTATGAAATTGAATAATACTACATATCATTCACACAACTAACTTTTTATCGTACAAGTCACCATCAAATTATTACCATTATTTTCAGATGTTAAAGAGGAAATATAATATTTTATGTTTATAAATATAAATTTATCCCACAACAACCATAGGTCGCATCACAACAACCACTATAGTTGCAATCGCAGTGATTACAGTCGCAACCTTATCCACAACCAAAATTTAAAACTATTCGCTGAAGTATTATTATTTTTAATTTGTTTGCACGGTTTTAGATACGAATGTTCTTCATGATTCTTTCGCAAATGCATAATCTAAATTTGAGGATCATGTCTGAAATTCTGGTACAACAGGCTCAGATGTCTTATAAGGATGTCTAGACATCGGATCTGACATAAACTCACAGGCAAGGTAAAACACTACAGAAAATATAAATAACACAACAAAATTATTCACCCAGTTCGGTGCAGACACACCTACGTCTGGAGGCTACCAAGCTAGGGATAAAGTTCAATATCAGCAATATCAATTTAGAGCTAAGCTCCCCCATTTACAACTCCTCACTTAATCAATACTCAGTAACCCTTATACCTAAGAACTCTTAGATATGAGATCCCTCTCACTTCCCCTCAATCACACACAGTGATAAACAATAACAAGGAATAGAAGACACACTTCTACCACATCCTAATTAAGTCTCAAAGCTTTTTGCTTCTAACTTAGAACACACATTGGATTTGCTTCAAAGCTTCCTCCGAGAACAATACATACTGCCTCTCACCTATAGGTTTCGAGGAGTATGGTGACCATCCCACAGACCGGGTGGCTGACTACATCTAGCCCTAATGATTACATGTTTGATACTTTTGGATAACTACCTAAACTAGGTTACAAATCCTTATTTTATAAACTATTCCCAACTAGATTTGTGCCTTCAAACTATAGCATATCAACTATAACAAACTGCAGAAACTTCTGGTACAAGAAAGGTCTTTAATTTCTTAAATATTCTCCTTATTTAGGAATTCTTCATTCTCCTTGATTTCAAGTTGAATCTTTTAGACCTTTAAATATGCCTGTAAATATGCGTTATATATGATGCATAATATTCTCTAAATATTCTGCATAATTTGAATCAAAATTAAATATCATAATTTAGTTCAGCAGGCGCGATGTCGAATGCTCCTTCATAGGATATCTTCTTCGACATGTTGCTCAAGTTGTTGAATAAGCCTAACACAACATGTTCTGACATTTCAATAGCACTTCTTGTTGTACTTGTTCTTCTTAGCAAGTTTATACATCCTATTATACATTACATTATTGCTACTATTATTTATTTTACAAAAATTAAGCCAATCCTAAAATGAGAGAAATAACAATCTCCCCTTTTGGAAAATTTTGGGCTAAAATAAATAAATAAAAGATATTACAATCCAAGAGATTAAACAAAAGAAAATTAACCCATCGACAATAGTATTCAGAGGCTACTGCATACAACAACAGATCTTCAATTGACAGTAATGTCGCAACATCTTGTTCGACATCTTCTTTGCAGCATTCTGAAGATTCTCCATTGAACCAACACTAAACATACAAGATAAAAGGAAGAAAAGTCCTGATGTTTGGTTGATGCACATGAGGAAGAAGATACCATAAGTTAGCTTGTTGTCCCCCTCAATCTAGAAACCATTAATGGTGGAATACATGACTTTTACTTGTTGTTAAATCAACAACCAAGTATCCAGCCAAATCAACCACCACCCTTGGTAACTCTAAACACAGGTCACAACTGTGTTCATAACTTAGATCGCAAGTCACAAAAGGTATTCCAAACAGGAACATGATAAAACATTTTGATTCACCATTTTTGGACAATATTTGTAGACATACTCTCACAATCTCTTGTTTGAACATCTTAGCAACATAACATTTCTCCCCCTTTTTAGTCACAACTTGGAAATGAAGGCCCTCACAACACCAGACCCAGGCACAGTTTACCCAGATACGAACAAAACTCATGGTGGTGATGAAATGGAAATACTCACTTGACATTGGAGAGTAGTGTAAGTCTCTATAAATAGCAGACCAGTCTCTTAGGAATTAGAGATTTATTAATTCTTGGTCAAAGTAACGTTAATTGAGGGGAAAAACTGTTGCATGACTCAATATGCACCGTCCAAGCTAACTTTGATCGATTGTTATCTGATTTTTATTTTGTGTGAACACAAAGATGTAGAATTGCTTGCTATTTCATCTAGTTAGGAATCGATCTTTTGCACATGATGCCTAATTTTATTTCTAACATTAAACTAACCTCTTAATTAACATGTTGACATGATTAGGTAGTTGTTACCTTGATTTGTAATTCATAATTGAGTCATATGATTAGGGTACCATGATAGTTGATCCTTAGAGCGACGATTAATCATTTTAACCTCGTTTTGTGCATAAATATGTTTCAACCATGATTTTTTTTGTACATTTTGTTTGAAACAATTTAATATGATTTAGATACTGACTTGTAGAGTCCCATACTTAGTTTAACTCAATAGTTACTTAATTCTCAAGTTTCAATTATGTAGCGATGTTTAAAAGCATGGTTCTCCTTTGTCATTTGAATTGATTAATTGTAGGAGTATGATGCCATGTGTTTCTTAGAAACTTTAGGAAATTTGTTCCCATTAATTGTAGTTAAATGTATACCTTGTCTTAGTATTTGTAAATAGACGCCTCAAACCTAAACCTTAGTGGTACAATTCCTAGGAACTAGTTAGATATTTGTATAGTTCTTCTAGGTTCCTCTTGCATGTTTAGTTTGCAATCTTTTCCTCTATCTTTAGAGATATTTAGGAAAGCTTTAGAATAGGTAGTTTCTTCCCCTATTAGAAGTTACACTTCATGCCTCGATTTCTTCGTGAATAATGCATTGTAGGCCATTTTGGTGTAGATTTTTGGTTTCTAACTTCTCTAGATCTCTAGATATGTTTAGCATTTCATTTGAGGACTTTTGTGATGGACTTAGCTCGATTCTGTTATTGTTCATGGGTTATTTTGCATTGTGTGTGCGTGGCTTCCCGACTTTCCATCCTCATATTGCTATACATGTTTACATTCCATTTCTTCGCATTTGGATCATATTTTGACTTATGATATGAGTATGCATTTCTATTCTCGCCTCCTTGTTATTTTTGACGTGTTTGTTGACTTGTGCAAGGTACATTGAGGATATTTTGGTTATGTACCTAATCTTGGTACACTAACACACCACTTCTCCCGTGGTTCTGCTTACGTTTTAAACGCATTTTGCTTTGTGTTTTCTCATGTTACGAGAAACACATATTATGCTATTTTTTCTGGATATGTACCTTTGTGTAGGTGTTCTGATTGTCGTGAGGCCGTGTCTGCTATACGCACATATTGTACGATATCACCTTGTGTTTTATATTGACCGAGCTATTTCTGATTATTGCTTTTGTTGATGGCAGCTTACTCGAAGTTTTCCAGAGTATTTTTAGCTTGCAGTGCTCTTCGGATTTATTATCCGTTTGGTATTAACTTTACTTTGTTTATCGCATTCTTTTACCGCTTTTTTAGGGAGCATGAGAAGTAGGGTTTTACCGCTTTCCTTGCCATGAGAGGTAGAAATAGAGATGCATGATGGGGCTTCCGTAGTTGGAGCATGTTCAATAACCCATCTGGTTTATTTAAAGACCCGTTTAGGGAAATTGTGTGTGCTAATTGTGTGTGGTTTATTTAAAATCCTCTACCGTGCATAGGGAGGTGATTCTCAGTAAGTGTTTACATTTGTGCTTGCATAGGTCAAGTGGTTAGGCAACCCGACGTGGAACCACTACGCAAAGACCCGCGTTGTTATTTTTCATGCTATCGAGTCATGATATATGGGGAAAGCGATAGGGGTTTGTAATTGACTCCCGTAAAGTTCTAGTCCGTGTCAGCCCGCACACGCGAATCGTGTTGCTTCCTTTATCGAGTCAATAATAAAAAGTGGCAAGAATTCCCTATTCTAAATCTTCACGCTTTCCTGGGGTTCACATTTATTGCTGAACTTGCATCTTTTGCTCTTCACACTTGACAATTCATGTCATGCGGTGATACCATTCACGGGAATTGGAATATGTTGGCTCCTGGTTGCTTCCAGCCCTCGGCTTGATGTTGTAGGCTATGGGACTTCCTCCTTTTCCTGCACTTGTGTGACATTTGTTTTTTTTGTTGCATTGCATTGTTTTTGTGCTTCTGCCAAAGCACTTGTTTCCTGCACTCGAGAGATGGACATAGATTTAGGTTGTAAACCTTTTCCACTCCCTTTTGTCGTCTTCGACTCTACCTTAGGTAGCGATTCGAGATGGACATAGATTTAGGTTGTGAACCTTTGCCATGTCCCCTTAGAATTTTCTCGACTCTATCTTAGGTAGCGATTCGAGTTAGACCTTAGGTTGCAATCCATGTATGATAACATTAGGGATAGAATTAGATAATTTCCCTTGATCGTTTTTTTTGTTTTTTTTTTTGCATCCTTGCATGTAATAAAACTAAAACTTATTTTCTTTTCTTTTAAAAATCAAAACACCTAATAATGGTTCAAACTCCTTTTCAAAGGTAAAAGCAACCAACCAATGCAAACTCTTTTTCGCCTACGGGCGCATATTTCCTTTTGTGTTTAAAACTCTTTTTCATAAACAAAAAATACAAAACCCACCAAAACATATGAGCCGAACTACGACGCTCTGACTTTCCCATTGCACGAGGGAATACGTAGGCATCTTGTCACGGGGCTCGATCGAGCAAGCTTTGTAAATACTCCCTTCTTTTCCCCGTGTTTTCTTTATTTTTTCTTTCACATGCATACTTTTTTAGCATATAGATATAGCGATTAAACAGTAAATAGATATAAACACACCCATTAGATAGAAAATAGAAGTGGATACCATAGAGTACTACGGGCGTGTGGGGTGCTAATACCTTCCCCTCGCGTAATAGACTCCCTTACCCTATCTCTCGGTCGCAAGACCGTATCTTATCCCTTTCAGGTTTTCGCGATGTGTTTACCTTTCTCCTTTTGCGAGATAAAAAACGTTCGATGACGACTTTATTAATATAGTTATCGGATGATGTTCAACCGGTTGTTTCAATAAGACATTAAATTATTTCCATTTTATTTGCCATGATTGAATAGTGAAGTTTACCGACCATAATACTTAGGTTTATAGCTTTAGTCTTTTAATTGTGCATGCTTAACTTATTATAGTTGTTATCAGGATGGTTGTGATCATCAAAAATATATGTTATGGTTTTACCGAGCAAATATGGATACTCCAAAATATGTATTTTTGTCACAAGATAAAGCAAAAGAAAGTAAGCGTCACATTTTTCTTTGATATTACACCCAATCGTATCCCATGTGAATAACACCCATTTTTGTTAAAGAATGAGACTGGTCATTCTTTGATGATCCGAAGAAATAATGACAACAGAATAAACCAAACGTGGCTTGGCTTTAGGGATGTGTAAAATATCCGGTTGTGAGGTCCAAATCCATAATCAAATTTAAATCTGTTTTAAATATCTGAATATAATTGAATGGTTATTAACCGGTTTAGTGTTTAATGGTTTGATTATCCATTCATATAATCCGGATATAATTAAATGGTTATTAATCGATTAAATTTTTTTGGATTCGGTTATAATCCGGTTATTATCCAGTATCCAAATTTTTTAATTTTCAAAATAAAAAAAATTATATTTTTTAATTTAATTTTTTTAAAATTAGATTTTTTTAAAATAACCGATTATATAACCATAACCAAATTTATAATTGATTTTATAATTAGTTTTGACTAAAATGTGATTTTGGTTATAAATCCAAACCATTTAAATGGTTTAAAAGTGGTTATAATTTAGTTTTTAAAAATAACCAATCATATACGCCCCTACTTGACTTATAGTATAAGTTTAAATTATTACTAATACGAATTGGTTTTCTATTGGAATTTTCGCTGAAATGAGTAACGACAAGTTTTTTTTGGGTTTAGAATTTTAAATAAAATTTTGTCTAAAGGCATTTTTATCATTCTTCTTGTTTTACTCGTCGCTTTGCGGTTTCACGCCATTTGCTTTGAGAAATCCGTATTCCATTTAGAATTATAATTTGTAATTCAATTTTGACAAGTTCTAGAATTTGTTTTCTACGATTAATTGGTTATTAGTGATTTACAAACTTATAGCATTTTTTTTTAAACATTATACAACTTTTTTAAAAACTATCACTTTTTTTGTTATTAATACTTTTAAAATAGTTTTTATTTAAAAAATTTAAAACAAATTAAATTAAATAGTTCTGAATAAAATGTTATTTCAAGTGCTCCAACTTCTTGCTACGATTCTTTTAGATGATAAATATTAATGAATATTTAAAATGAGAAATGTAACTTTTCATAAAAATGATTTTAAAAAAATAATAATTTTGTGAAAAAATGTGATTTTTAAGCTATGGAGAATTCTAATAATAAATTTAAATTGTTTAGTGTCAAAATTACGTTTTAATTTTGACAAATGAGATCAAAATAATTTATATTATTCTTAAGTAAATTATCATAAAATTTATTTCAAAAATATAAAATTAAAATTACCTTTATATTGAAAGATTATTAGAGATAGTATATTATCTTGTACAGTAGCTTCATAGTAGCTTATTATACATAGCTGTATATTGTGTATATATACCATATTGTAATCCATTCTTGATTAATCAATGAAACAGTTTACATTACTCTCTTCTTTTTCTTGAATATAACAGAAAATCCTAACTGTTTTCACTTTCCCTAACTATTTTTCACCTTCTTCAATGGTGAACTATCCTTTACTTGATATGGTATCAGAGCTAATCAAGCTCTGGTAGCCATTGTTTTTCATTGATTCTTCACCGTTTTCCTCTTCATCTAAAGCTTTTCTTTTTCTCTGCAACAATGGCTGCGCAGAGCTTTCTTGATTTCTCTACGAACTCTGCTAATCTCATTATTACATCCTAACTAGAACCTGCCTGTTCCGCTCTCACCGCTTGATGGCAAGAACTATCACACCTGGTCTCGTTCAATGCAGATTGCGTTAATCTCCAAGAACAAAGACAAGTTTATTGACGATACTCTTCCCAAGCCTGCCGTCTCAGATGTTCTTTACGCGCCATGGATTCGTTGTAACACGATGGTGTCAAGGTGATTCAACGCTCAATCTCACTTCGATTGCTCGACGGTTCTATGGATTGATATAGCCGGTGTATGGAAAATTTGCAGGTTAGGTTTTCTCATAATGATATTTTCCGCATATCTGATATTCAAGAAGATCTTTATAAATTTCGCCAGGATCTTTAGATGTTTCCAATTACTTTACCAACTGGTTGTTCCATGGGATGAATTGAAACCTATCGCCCAATTCTTCTTTGTTCATGTGCTATTCAATGTTCTTGTGGTGCTTCAAATTGATTCTATAGATACCAAGACGATTGATTTCTTAAATGAATGAAAATTCACTCATTCCAAGAGTCAAATCATGATGATGGTCTACCCGACATTGACAAGACATTCTGGCATTCAACAAGAAAGAGAACCTAATAATGCCATTTCATCGATACCCTATTGTTGGCAATAATGAAGAGAGTGTTGCTTTGAATGTATCTCATGATGCTCCAGCAGTCAAGCCTAATCCTAACAAAGGCAAATATCAGGGAAATGCTAGTACCAGAGGTTCAAATTGTGTATGTACTCATTGTGGAAGAACTATCCACACCATATATACCTGCTTCCTCAAACATGGCTATCCACCAGGTTTCAAGTACAAGTCCAAGGGTAATGGAGGTGGTTCTCAACAGTCTGCAACAGTGAACAATGCCTTAGAGGCACCTGCATCAGGTTCAAGTTCCACTAATCTCTCTTATGGTTTGACTCAAGAGCAATACAACAACCTTCTGGCATTGCTTCAACATTCAAAACCTGTCTCCACCATGAATTCTGTTTCAACTTCTCCTCTTGTGATGAACTCTTTGTCCTCCTCTACCAATGGTAAGTCATCTTCTTTGTGGATCCTAGATACAAGAGCCACAGATCATATTTCTTTTAATCTTTCAGCCTTTACTAGTTATCAAACTATTGTTCCAATTTCAGTTACTCTACCTAATGGTTCCCAATTATCTGCTTCCATATCTGGTTCTGTTAAACTCTCACAATCCTTAATCTTGCATAATGTTCTTTACATTCCTTCCTTCAATGTCAATCTTATCTCTATAGCAAAATTGTCTCAAAACAATAGTTGTTTTGTTCAATTCACTGCTAACTCTTGTTTCATTATGCAGAACCCTTCTATGGAAACGATTGGTATAACTGAATTGCAAAATGGCGTATATGTTCTTCATTCAAATGCCTTGCATACTTCTTGTAATTCTGTTTCAAATAGTTCTGTTTCTGATAGTGAGATATGGCATATGAGGCTAGGCCATCCCTCTCACAAAGGCTTACAAGCCATTGCTAAGATTTTCCCTTTTGTTTCTTGTAAAGATAACATTCATCCTTGTGATCCTTGTCATTTTGCTAAACAAAGAAAATTTCCATTTCCTAATAGTGTTACTTGTATCACTGATGTGTTTCAAATAATTCATGCTGATTTGTGGAGACCTTTTTCCACTGTCTCTTTGTTAGGACACAGGTATTTCCTTACTCTAGTTGATGATCATTCTAGGTTTACATGGGTGATTTTTTTTGAAAACCAAAGATCAAACTAGAGATAGTTTTATAAATTTTGTAGCATATGCTGAGAAACAATTCAATAAACACGTAAAATGTTTGAGATCTGATAATGGTACATAATTTCTTTCCTTACACAATTTTCTATCTTCTAAGGGCATACTTCATCAAAAATATTGTGTTGAAACCCCTCAACAAAATGGCATTGTTGAGAGGAAACATCAACATATCCTTAATGTAGCTAGAGCTCTCCATTTCCAATCCAATGTCCCTTTAACTATGTGGAATTTATGTGTGCAGCAAGCTATACACATCATTAATAGATTACCTACCCCATTTCTAAAGCTAAAGTGTCCTTATGAGATTCTGTATCAAGAGACTCCCTCACTAATACATCTTAAAGTGTTTGGCTGTCTGGCATATGCCACCTCCCTCATGTCTCATAGGATAAAATTTGATCCTAGGGCCCACAAAACTATTTTTATAGGATTTAAAGAGGGGACAAAAGGCTATATCCTATATGATTTGACTCATCACAATATCTTTGTGTCAAGGCATGTTATTTTCTATGAAAATACTTTTCCGTTCAAGTCTCAAATCCAAAGTACTGATCTTTCACATGCTGATAGGACATATTCTGAACCCACTCCCAACCTACTGATACTGATCTCGTGCCTATTGATCCTACTCCCAACCCTACTGTTGCTAATAACATGCCCGCTGTCCTTGATAATCCCACCTCTCCCAACCCTACTGCTACTGATTCAAGTACTCCTCTCCATACTTCTCCCTTTGGTCCTGAAGTAAGTTCACCTCATTCTTTATCCATCAGTCCTAATATTGATATTGATCCTACTGCTCCAGTAGTATAACCTCCTATAAGGCATTCTTCTAGAGTTTCTCATCATCCTCCATCTTGCTGGATTATCATTGCTTTACTACTTACTAATTCTGCAGCTTCAAAACTTTATATCCTTTGTCATGGCTTCAGTTTTATAAAACTGTTTCTCCTTCTTTTCACCATTTTGTTGTTCCATTTCTTCTAATCCTCGAACCATCTAGTTTCCAACAAGGCTAACAAATTTGAATGTTGGAAGCATGTTATGAATGTTGAATTGCAGGCTCTTATGCTATTCATACTTGGTCATTAGTGGATCTTTCACCTGGTAAGGTACCTATTGGGTGCAGATGGATCTATAAGGTGAAATATAGAGAAGATGGATCCATAGAAAGGTATAAAGCCAGACTTGTAGCAAAAGGATATACACAAATGGAAGGAGTGGACTACTTTGATACTTTTTCTCCTGTGGCTAAGATCACCACAGTCGGAGTTCTTTTATCTATAGCTTCAATAAAAGGTTGGCACCTAGAGCAATTAGATGTGAACAATGCTTTTTTGCATGGAGATTTACATGAAGAGGTGTATATGATTACCTCCTGGTCTCTATTTCAGCTTCCGCATTGCAAGTTTGCAAACTTCACAAATCATTGTATGGCCTGAAGCAGGCAAGCAGGCAATGGTATGCTAAACTTTCTTCTTTTCTGATTTCTCTTGGATATACCCAGTCTCAAGCTGATTGTTCCTTATATGTCAAGTCTACATCCACTAGTTTCACAACTTTGCTTGTGTATGTAGATGACATAGTTCTAGCTGGTAATTCTATTACAAAAATTCAGAATGTTAAGCATCTTTTGGATCAGCAGTTTAGTATTAAAGACTTGGGCCAATTGAGATATTTTTTAGGCTTTGAGATTGCTAGGTCCACTATAGGAATATTCATGAATCAAAGGAAATACACTTTATAGTTACTTGAAGACACTGGTTATTTGGCAGCCAAGCCTTTTTCTGTACCCATTAACCCTAATCTCAAGTTGTCTACCTCAGATGGACAACCTCTTGATGATCCATCTTCCTACAGAAGACTTATTGGTAGACTGATCTACATTACAAATAGTAGACCTACCATATCATATGCTGTTCAGCATTTAAGCCAATATGTTTCAAAGCCCTTAGTCCCTCATTATCAAGAAGCCACTAAGATCCTGAGGTATCTCAAGTCTGCACCAGCTAAGGGAATTTTGTTTTCAGCCTCAAGTCCTCTTAAACTCTATGGTTTTGCAGATTTTGATAGGGCAAGATGCTTAGAGACTAGAAAATCCATCACAAGCTTTTGTGTTATTCTTGGTTCATCTCTTATTTCCTGGAAATCTAAGAAACAAAACACTGTTTCTCGCTCCTCCACTGAAGCTGAGTACATGGCTCTAGCTTCTTTATCTTGTGAGCTTCAATGGCTTCAGTACCTCTTCCATGACTTTCCCATTGATTTTTCTCAGTCTGCCTCTGTTTTCTGTGATAGCAAGTCAACTATATATCTTGCTCATAATCCAAATTTACATGAGAGGAGTAAACATATAGAGTTGGATTGTCATGTGATTAGAGAAAAGATTGTGTCCAAGCTTTTACACTTGTTGCCTATTTCTACTAAGGAGCAATTATCAGATGTTTTTACTAAGCCACCCATTCTCCTTTTTCAACTCCATTCTATCCAAGCTTGGTCTTTGTAGCATCCAAAGTCCACCTTGAGGGGGATATTAGAGATAGTATATTATCTTGTACAGTAGCTTCATGGTAGCTTATTATACATAGCTGTATATTGTGTATATATACCATATTGTAATCCATTCTTGATTAATCAATGAAACAATTTACATTACTCTCTTCTTCTTCTTGAATATAACAGGAAACCCTAACTGTTTTCACTTTCCCTAATTGTTTTTCACCTTCTTCAATGGTGAACTATCCTTTACTTGATACAGATTCATGTAATATGGTTTGACTAATATGCATTTCAACTATGAATCTTCATCATTGCGAATTATTATATGAAATTTTGATAATAGCCACCAAATAGGATGATTCGTGGAACAATTTGCTCTATTTAACACGTTTCGTGATATTATCGAAAAGAATAAAAAGCAGTCAAACTATCATGTCGTCCACAATATAAAATAATTCAGTGTTAGAATTTTGGGTCACAAATGTAATATTTAAAGTGTTAGAGCATTATTTTAATTAGTCAAGACTTAAAGGGTCTAATTAATATAATATTAAGTTTGTGGATAAAAGCATAAATATCATGAAAGGTATAGTTATTGTGTAGATACCATAATTCAATATTTAATTTGATGAGGGGGCAAATTAAAACATTGAATACTAAGAAATAACCCTAATGTTATTTATAGGGGTTATGGTCCCCATTTGTAGACAACGTGAAAACAACTTATACGAATTTCTCTCTCCATCTCCATTAGAGGAGAATCAAGGAGCCATAAGAAACTCTACAAATTGGAAGATCACATACCGGCAAACCTTCGATTCTCAATGGTAAATTTAGGTACGGTTCCGCTTTTATTCTCATAATTATATTCGAATATGAGTTTAAGGGTTTTATTTAGGGTTCTGTTATTGAATTCTATATTGATAGAATTTATAAGGTTTATGAACAAAACCTAACATTCAGTTCTATATTGGAAAATTATGACTTACATGATAGATGATCAGTTTAGATATTTACCCTTAAATGGTACAAAAACCATTCAAATATGACATAAATATTACTCATAGTATCTGATCTAAACACACTACTACAAATAATAAATTTTATGACGAATTAACTTTCACCTCAGCCAAAAAAGTTGAGGTATATATAATGCCAAGACGCGCCAAGATTTATTATTTACAAAAATTTTAAAAAATTATTCCATCGGGTTTTAAGATAATCGAAGAAAAAAATAACTCAGGACACGCTTCGAATCTCTACTTTGCAGTTTATGTTTTTATTTGTTTTTAAGCGTAAACTAATTATCTATCCTCAATTTCCTAAATAACCGAAGGATAAAATAATTAGATTTTACTATTAAAACAATTGTTAAATAGATTTTACCCTAATCATAACTTATATGTGTTGTCCAAACTTGTATGCATCATTTTTTAAGATGAATTGTTGTAAAGGAAAAATCTTCTATCCTTGAACAAAACACTTTTCCTCCTTGCAATCTATTCTCAAATTGGTGTTGATGCTTTGTTGTTATATTTTTAAACAACACTCAATTAAAGAATGTTGAAAAATTTCTATGATAAATTGCAAGTGCAAAATTCATCTTGCCTCAAAGTTAAGAAAAGAAGGTTACTCAACATTTGAAAAGGTATATGAAAAACTAAAATTGCAGCATGCATTTACAAATTGGATTTTCTTAATATTCTGTGTAAACAATGTAAAGTTTTAAACAAAATCTTATTCATCTTGATTTTAGAGTGGTAAACATATTATACCCCGGTCCTATCAAACGAGGAAACATTTTGGCGTGATTATTGTGATAATATTCATCGCCCTTAATCAAGTTTTGTCGTCCATTTCATGACTATCAATGTTCAAGGCACTATTGTTGTAAATTACAATAACTTTCAATATTCATTTGTGAGGCAAAGAACGGTAGCAACCAAAATAAATTCCCAACCAAAATAAATGTCCTACAACAATAATAATCAATACACAAATAATATAACATAATAAGGCGAGAAAAAAGTCAAAGGTTTGTTTACCTAGTTTGATCAAACGATCTACTCTAGGGGGAGAGAGAAGCTCTCCAATTCACTATACTCATAAAGTTTCTACATGAGATTATAAATGATTTACAAGAAAATATCTTCCACCTTCAGGTTCTTAAGAACAACCCTGAATGTGTCTAAGAACAACCATATTTTCTATCCAAATGTTTCTAAACCTCTTAAACTCTCAATATATGAATAGCTCAAACCCAAGTTTTTTGACAATTAAAACATTTTACATTTGATTTGTCAAACCTATTTGATTTAGACATCCTTTTATGCTCACTCTCCTCTTCTGACACACTTAAGACTTCATCCAAAGTGATAGTAATCTCTACCATAAATAAGGTAATCTTAAAACTACTCAAAGGATATGGGTAATGAAATTAACAAAAGTAAAGCTTTGTACTCATCTTTAATCTTTACTCAATATTCTCAAGATCAATAATCTTGTAAAATTTGTAAGTTGCTCAACTATGGATATGTTATCCACCATTTGAATGAACAAATTTGTTGTTTGAGACCCAACCTATGAGCCTAAGACTTGGTCATATATAATTATTCAAATTTTACCCACATAGAAACCGCAGTTTGGTCCTAGAAACTTCTCTTAGAACTTTTGGCCTTATCCAACATCTCGGTCTTCTGAACATGTGTAAGCCTTGTAGGCATCAATGCTTCATTCTTCAAAGCATCGATAAAATTTATTGGATAAAAATTGTTTGCATCTTAATTTTCCAGAATCCAAAGTCTTTGCTACTAGAAAATTTGTAGATCTCCTCACCTGTAAACAATACCCCTTTGCCCCATTATGGACGCTGTAACACGGTGGGAGAACTGACTTGTTTGTTTGCTTTTTATCAATATTATGTTAGCAAGAGTTGCACAAACTTTTCTTTATCCAATAAAAGAAATGTGAAAAGAAAAGGAAAGACCTTTATCGATTCTGAGGGGTAATGCTATGAAAAGGGGTGTGAAGCGCCCTTTTCATCTGAGGTTATCTACTGGACTCTTAATTGCTTAGCTCACCTTCAAAAATTGCTTTTGTGTGTGTGATTTGTTTGAAAATATTTTGACTTTGACTTCGTAATGATTCTTGTATCAGTCCTCAAGAATGTATACTAAGTGTTTGAAAATATTTCGAAAGGTTAACTTTGTAATGATTCTCGATGAATGTATACAAAGTATTTATTTAAAAGTATTTTGAAAAGAATGAATGTGGAAAATTATTTTGATTGGAGCAAGAAATTAAAAGTAGCTACCCACTCAAAGGTCATTCTTGTTATTTTTCTTCCTTTGGACGCTGCTATCCATACCATTAGTTGGTAGATAACTCTATCCGATGTGAAGGGACACGCGAGGGTCATCCAAGGCAACATTGTAAGGATATCTTAGCATTTGAAGAGACTATAATAATTTATTTGTAGGCAACAACCGTTGGACAAGATCATATATTCGTAGGAAATATCGAGGGTCATCGAGGGACTATGATCTTTACATCGAAGGGATTATAATGGTGTTATTCTTAGGCAACTTTGCTAATGGTATCCCTACGTTCGAGGGACACGGACCATGTTTATTCATAAGGCAACAAGAGATGATACCTAAGGTGGTGTAAAAGTGATTCAATCAAATATTTTATCTTGAGATTAGGTTATTCTAAGATTGATTTTATATCTTGCCATGCAAACCCTAATTAGCATACATCTAAGAAGTTAAATATTTGCGAAAAGTAAAGTGTAAAATAAACTAAGCTATTACAGGCTTGGGGCAGTTACTATAATAGAGGTGCGTAGTAAATTTACCTAAGCTATTGTATCCCATGAGCAATTACATAATACATAAAATGTGAGAAAATAAAGATCTACGCTATTACAAAAATAACCTTGCGACGTATATATCGATTTCTAATATTTAAAATGCGAAAGGAATAAATAAAAGAAAAATTATTTTAATCAAAGTGAAAGTGTTTTAAACCCTAATTACTAAGAGGAAAATATGTTAGGTGTTTTTATGGTTGATTTTAATTAAATGAATTAAATTTAATTAGCAATTAATTAGGAAAATAATTTAAATGAAAGAAAAATAAAAATTATTTTTGTGTCAAAAATTAATTTCACATTTTTAAAACCTAAATCTAAAAAGAAAATAATTTTTAGGGTTTTTTATAATAGTTAAAAAATAATTTGAAAATAATTAAAATAAAAGAAATAAATTAAAAAAAAAGAAAGAAAAACAAGTTAGAAAAAGATGCAAGAAAATAGGTTAAAAATAAAGGTTGCCCCCGGGATCAAACCCAAAGCCTCCGGTGACAACGCTGGCCCCCCTCGCCATCTAAGCTATGGTGCTTATCTATCATGGAAACGGAAACCAAATATATATATGAAAAACAAAATTTGAAAAATATTTTAAAAGAAAACGCGTGATCCACTGTTCATCGTCCCCAATTCAATTTTTTTTGGGAATTTTACACACGACTTTTCCATCGGTAAGCCTATACCGACAATCCTTTGCATCACTATAGCCCTTGTAAATATCAAAATTCAACAAATAGAGTTATAAATTGAAACTAAGGACATGGGTTGATTGGAAATCATCCTCTGAATCCAATGGTACCCTTAGTTTTGGCCAATCTTTGGTTTAAAAGATGGTTTTGAAAATTTTCCTTATGACAAGCCTACACAACTTCTCGAGTGAACTTCAAATTAGGAAGTCCTCTGACCAGATTGAGTTTATTAATTTGAGAAATTTTTCTCATGCTAACATGTCCCAATCTTCTGTGCCAGACCCATTGTTCATCGTGAACGGTCAGAAGGCATTTTTCATTTTGGGATTTTAAATCTGAAAGATTAATTTTATAAATGTTGTTCTTTCTCTTTCCAGAAAATAGGATAGATCCATCCTTCTGACTAACAACCTTACATGATTTTTGATTAAAGATTATGTCATAACCATTGTTGTAACGCCCATTTTATTTTAATTATTCGAATTATTTACTTATTCGATTGAATTGATGTTTCGATTATTTAAGATATAATAGAGGATATTGTGAAATATTAACTTAAGTATTTATTTAGTTGTGGAATAATTAATTATAATAAGTTGAATGAATAAAATAAATATTAGAAGTAATAATAATGTTAGTAAGAATAATAACAATAATAGAGTATTACTATTTGGAAAAATTAGAATAAGTAGAAAAATAGAATATATGTTATGAGTAGAAGATAGAAATAGAAGTGGAGAGAGAAAAGAGAAGACTAGAAGAAGGAAACTTGAGCTAGGCAACTACCATCTCCCATTTGAGTCTGATTTACAAGGTATGGGGTGGGTTCTTACCTCTAACCGAAATATAATGGGTAATAGATAATGGAAATCGAGAATTGCTAGGGTTTGTGCTGGGTTTGTGGTTGTTGAGGAAATCCTAATCTAAAACCTAAACCTATAAGATTTGATGCATGTTGTGTAATTTGTTGTTGTTAGTCTCGAATACATGTACTAGTAGCTTAGAATGACCTGCTTTAGGTCAGTGGTGTTTAATGGCAGGATTTGGGGAAAATGGGTTGAAAGGATGCTGGCATGGTGTGGAGAGACTGTTATGTCAATGGGCCCACGCCAAAGCGGGATTCGCCGGGACGCAAACTGAAGCTCCGCTGTATGCGATGCAAAGAGAGGACCGCGGCGCTACTGTGTTGTTCTGTCCAATTTTTCTAAATTTTGAATTCTGCCCAGTTTTGCATACTTTAGCTAGGGAACCGCAAGTAAGTTTTAAAGGACATCATAACACTAATAATTAGTAGGAATGATGTAGGAATTGAATAAAAAGGATCCCGAATTAGCATGTTAGTGCTCGTAAGTTGATTTAGTCATTTGACCAAAGTTGGAATAAACAGACGGTTGACTCCGTGATCGCTAGTGAGCCACCGTGAGAGTGCTTGTCTACCAATGAATGTTGATAGTTACTGTGTGTGTGTGTGTATATATATATATATATATATATATATACCTATATGTATAAGTTGTGTTGGAGACTTATAAGCCAATGTTGAAAGTTGATGTGCTGGTTGTTGACGCTGGAAATTAGTAGTTGCTCTCGAAATGTTTGTTGTTTGAGTAGTATTGTGTGAATGTTGTTGCGATGACGCATGAAAGTAGCATACATTGCATGTCATTAAAGTGGAGCTATGCTCATTTATGTTGATCTTAATGGAAAAGTCACTGGATTGGCAAAATGTTGAAAGCTTATGCCTTGTGCCCCCGGAATTACCGGCAAATGTTCTGTTGGAAGTTTTACTCCGATGGTACCACATGTATCTCGCATTGTCCACGTCGCATCTCTTATAGCATAATGTTGTTGTTGCATGTGATGAATATGTGTTGTTGTTGTTAAGGTGATGAATATGTGTGTTGTTGTTGCGTGATGAATATGCTGTTGTTGTTGGATAGTGAGATGGAAAATAGTAATTTTTGCATAATCTAACTATATATTATTTATCATAATCCCAATTATAAGGTTTGATATCTCACCCTTTCTTTGTTTCGCCATTGTTTTATATTGGTAACGTGCAGGTAACCGAGGAGTAGCTACCGCTTTTAGTCCGTGTCATTGCTCGATACGAGCACTCATGGGATGAACACTTGTTTTATTTTGTTGATTTTAATTATGGAACTGTTGTTGAATTAAAAGTTTGTAATATGTTGATGTTGTTTAATTACAAGATGATATGCTAATTGTGTAAAATCGTTATCGCTCCGCTGCGTATTTAATGAAGTCGTTATGTTTGAAGGCTAACATATATGTATTGCGCTCATCCATCTCCTTATAGTGTTATGTATCCGTTTTGAACAATTATGACATGTTTATGTGTTTGAGTTGTATTTGTGACATCCCGATTTTGTTAGAAATTTTAAATACTCTAATTTTAATAATAATTATTTGGGGTATAATCGGATGTTACATTAGTGGTATCGTGAGCAAGCCGGTCCGTCCGCCAAGTTGTTGAGTCTTTAACAATCGAGTATTGTTATTTAGTACTAATTTTGTTTATGTTGTAGTGATTATTCGAGATGACTGGAAGGAATGATGCTATGATTGCTTCTGCATTGCAAGCGATGGCTCGTGCTATGCGTAATCAACCGAATGCCGATGAGAATACTTAGGTCTCGGAGTTTGAGATTTCAAAGAGAGAATCCGCCGGTGTTCAAGGGTAAGCATGATCCTGACGAGCACTAGACCGGCTAAAGGAGATTGAGAGAATCTTCGCTTGATGAACCCGTGACCCAACACACAAAGGTTTGTTATGGGTCCCATATTTTAGCATTCGAAGGTCGGCTGACCGTACAGAGACACATGCAAGATCTGAGGTCACCGTGAGAGATCACTTGTGTTGTCAGAGGGAGTTCTTGAGGCCACTATCCTAAAGATGTTAAGAAGAGAGATCGAGTTCCTCCGGTTGAAGCAGGGGACAGTTCTACGACCGATTATGCTACTAAGTTAATTGAATTGACTAAGTTCTACCCATTTTGATGGAGAAGATGTTGAATTTTCTAAGTGCATCAAGTTTGAGAAGGTTGCACTCGAAAATCAATAAAGTTGTGGCCATCGAAAATCCATGTATTTTATGATTTGATTGATAGTCAGAGGATATTTAAGGAGGATAGTAATGCTCATCATAAGATTCTTAATCGATAAGAGGGTCAAGAATCACGTAACCGTGGCAAGCCTTATGACGGGAAAAGGTAAGGTAGAGTTACCAGTGGTCGAGGACTAGTGGGGAGATGTTCACCGGATTGGTTTGTTTCAAGTGTAATAACCGGCCATAAGATCAATGTCGTCTCGTGATGCAATAAATGTTTCAGAGGAAGTTAGGACACACGACGTCCGATTGTGCACAAAGAGATGGTTTTTTTAGTTGTGGTGAAGAGGACACATTGGTAGTCAATCAAAATCAAAGAAGGAAGACTAGTGGAAAGCCATTTGCTTTGGCGGAGTCCATCGGCTAATGAGGACAAACTATTAGAGGTACATGTTTCATTAACCGTGACGCCTTTAATCACTATTATTGACACCGTGCTACTCATTGTTTTATTGCTGTTATTTTGTTAAAAGATTGGGTCTTATGTTGTCTTATATGAATGGGGAAATGGTCATTTAACTCCAGCCTAAGGGATCGGTGACTTCTCTGTGTTTGAATTGTCCTTTGTCGATCTTTCGACAAAGACTTTATCGTCGACTTGATTTGTTTGTCGTTGAGTGGAATAGATGTGATTTTGGTTATGAATTGGTTAGAGCATAACTATGTTCATATTAATTGTTACGAAGAATCTTTGAGGTTTCTACTCCGGAAGAGGAAGGGCCTACTAACCTAGCAGCCGGTTGATGCAAGATGAAGCACAAACATGTTCTTTGATGGCTGGTTGTATGTTGAGAATCAAGTTAGAATGGACGAGTCGGAGGTGCAAGAATTTCCTGAAGTGTTTCCTGAAAAAATTCCTGATATAACTCCTGAGAGAGAAGTTGAGTTTACGATTGATCTTGTACCTGGTACCAAACCTGTTTCTATGGCATCGTAGAAGATGTCAACGTCTGAGTTATTCGAATTGAAGAAGCAGGTAGAAGAGTTGCTTTAGAAAAAGTTTGTGAGGTCAAGTGTATCGCCGTGGGGAGCGCCTGTGTTGTTAGTAAAGAAGAAGGATGGAAGTATGAGACTTTGTGTTGATTATCGACAATTGAATAAAGTGACGATTAAGAACAAGTATCCGCTTCCTAGAATTGATGACTTGATGGATCAATTGGTGGGTGATAGTTTGTTTTCTAAGATTGATTTGAGATCAGGATATCACCAAATCAGAGTGAAAGAAGATGATATTCGTGAATCGCTTCAAGACTGTATGGACACTACGAGTATTTAGTGATGCCTTTCGGTGTTACTAATGCACCAGGGTATTCATGGAGTATATGAATCGTATTTTCATACTTATTTGATCGATTTTCGGTGGTATTCATTGATGACATTCTAATTTACCTAAATCGAAGAAGACACATGCAACACCGAGGATCGTGATTGCAAGTTTTGAAAGAGAAGGAGTTGTACGCGGTTGTCCAAGTGTGAATTTTGGTTGAAAGAGGTTAGTTTTCTTGTCCATGTCATTTTGGTAGTGGTATCATGTGGATCCTTCTAAAGTTGATGTTGTGTTGTAATGGAGACTCGAGGTCGGCACCGAGATTAGAAGCTTTTGGGATTAGCCGGTTATTATAGACGGCTTATCGAGGGGTTTTCTAAGTTGGCACTTCCTTTAACTAAGTTGACTTGCAAAGGAAAAGCCTTCCGTATGGGATGATCGATGTGAGGAAAGCTTTAGTGAGTTAAAGAAGAGGTTGACGTCGGCTCTAATTCCTTTGACTTTACCTAATCCGTGAGAGGCTTTTGTTGTGTATTGTGATGCTTGTTTGATGGGGTTAGGTGGTGTACTTATGTAGAATGGCAAAGTGGTTGCTTATGCGCTCAGGCAATTGAGGACTCATGAAAAGAATTACCCTACACATGATCTTGAATTGGCCGCAGTGGTATTTGCATTGAAAATTTGGAGGCATTATCTTTATGGTTCAAGATTTGAAGTTTTTAGTTACCATAAGAGTTTGAAGTACCTTTTGATTAGAAAGTGTTAAATATGAGGCAACGAAGGTGGTTAGAATTGTTGAAGTTGATTATGATTTTGGTTTGAAATATTATCCCTAAAACTAATGTTGTAGTTGATGCTTTGCCCAAAGGCTGTATATGTCGCTTTGATGATTAAGGAGTTGAAGTTAATTGAGCACCCGAGATTTGAGCTTAGTTTGTGAAGTGACACCGTGATAGTGTTAAGTTGAAATGCTAAAGATTAACAATGACTTTCTTGACAATATTAAAGAAGCTCAAAAGCAAGATGTGAAGTTGGTGTACTTGATGGTGGTAGAACCGATCACGAATAATGATTTCAAGTTGATGCACAATGTGTTGAGATTCCAAGATCGTATTTGTATTCTTTGATGATGAAGCAATTAGAAAGTGATCCTGAGGAGAGTCAAAGAAGCAATTTGAGTATTCATCCAGAGCTACTAAATGTATCAAGATTTGAAGGGTTTGTTTTGGTGTCCCACATGAAACGATGTGGCACAATTTGTGTATGCTGTTTGACTCTAAGAAGTCAAAGATCGAACATCAAGCCCGCAGGTTGATGCAACCGCTGAAGTTCAAATGGAAATGGATAGCATTACGGACTTTGTGACGAGTTTACCTAATACCTTGAGGACATGATCCGATTTGGGTGATTATAGATAGGCTTTACGAAGTTGGCACACTTTATACCTATTAACATTACTTATCCGATTGGGTTGGCGGAGATTTATGTCGCGAGTGATTGTGAAGTTGTATGGTGTTCCGTGTATGTAGTCGATAGAGATATGAGGTTTATCGATTTTGGAAGAGTTTGCAGAAGCGTGGGGATCTAAGTTGAGATTGAGTTCGGGCGTATCATCCACAGACGGATGGTCAGTCCGAGAGAACTATCTCAGTCATTAGAGGATTTGTTGAGAGTTTGTGTTCTTGAGCAGAGAGGCTCATGGATACTTATCTTCCGTTGATCGTGAGTTCACTATATAATACGCTACCATTCTAGTATTGGGATGACACCTTTGAGGCATTGTATGGACGGAGGTGTGGACTCCGTTATGTTGGTATGGTTCGGTGAGAGTGTGGTTGTTGAACCAGAGATTGTTCGAGAGACTACTGAAAAGTGAAGTTTATTCGGAAAAGATGAAGGCTTCCCTGAGTAGGCAGAAAAGTTATCATGACAAGAGAAGGAAAGATTTAGAATTTCAAGTGGCGACATGTGTTTTTGAGAGTCCCACCTGTGACTAGGATGGCAACGGTATCCGCAAGGGTACTAGTCCCCGCCACCTTCCTCGCTTAGTAAATATGATATCCGTATCCTCCCCATATCCGTAAGGGTATCCGTTAGACGGGTATCCGTTAATTTTGAGATATCCGGGTATTAACGGTATCCATGAATACTATTATTTAAATATATTTTAAAATATGTATATTTAAATAACTATTTTTAATCTCTTTAAAGTAAAAAAATATTTTCAAAGTTAACACAATAAATATTAATAAAAATAAATCACTTTCATTTTATTTCTTCTTTTATCCAAATAATAATAATAATAGTAATAATAATATCATATTTAAGAAAAATAACAATAATAATTTTATCAAACAAATTAACATTTAAGTATTTTTTCTAGTTATTAATCTGGACACAGATATCCACGGGTATGGATAGCATCAAATCCATATCCTGAAATAATCGGATAATCAAATATCCGCTTATTTTACCAGGGATATCCATTAAGCCATCATATCCATATCCGTCGCGGGTTTTATCCGGGTATCCACGGCACGGTTTTTGCCATCCCTACCTGGGGACTCGTGCTGGACGAGCTCAAGTCTGAAGCTCACCTCATTTTATTGGTCCGTATCGAGCACGGAACGTGTTGAAAAGTTGGTACTATGTGGCGTTACCGCAAAATCTTGCTAATTTGCACGATGTGTTTCATGTATTGCAACTCCACAAGTATGTTTCCCGATCCGTCTTCATGTGATTCGGGATGGACGATGCAAGTACGTGATGATCCCAGACGAGACGAACCGAGAATGAGGTTCATGAAACGATTCTTAGAGGGAAAGAAATTGCATTAGTGGTCATTTCTCAACTACGGAGAGTATGACCGAACCGAGCAAGATGCGACCTATCCCCAATCCGTTTGAACGGTAAATATTCTATGATTCAACCTCAAATTTATGTAATTATTTTAATTATTCGAATTTATTATTTGCTTGAATTGATGTTTTCAAGATATCGACCATATAATAGAGGATATTATGGAAATATTAACTTAAGTATTTATTTAGTCAGTGATAATTAATTATAATAATGAATGAATAAAATAAATATTAGTAATAATAATGTTAGTAAGAATAATCAATATATCAATAAAATTAGAATATTTGGAAAACTAGGAAAAGTTATGATATAACAATGTATCGATAAATAAGAAGAAGGAACTCGAGCTAGCAACAAACCATCCGATCTCGATCCATACAAAATCCAACTCTAACCTTGAATAGGACGGTAATCAGATAGTTGAATCCGATAGAACCATCAAACCAGCCATTCAGTTGTCATTGAGGAAACCCAATCTAAAACCAAAATCTATAAGATTTGATTTCATCGTTGTGTAATTTTATTGTTGATTCAATACCTATGTTACTAGTAGCTTAGAAATGATCCGTTTGTAGTGTATGGCAAGGATTTACGATGGATACGATGTACAAACCGAACCGTCCTCATCACGCCTCAGTCCGTCAACGATCACGAACCGAATCAAACCGCCGATGATCCGCGCATCGCGCAATTTTGCAATCATTCCAACTTTGAACTTTAGCAATCAGTAAGTTCCGTGACAATCAAATCAATCAATTAGTAGGAAATGATGTAGGAATCCGAATGAAAAGGATCCCGAATTAGCAATCTCCGATCGATCCGACCAAAGTTGAATAAATGGATACTTGTATCCCATCAACCGTCTATCTTGCCTAACGAATATATATATATACCGCGTATATATATATATATATATATATATATAATCGCCGAAAATTGATAAAGGAAATTGATCGAATTAATATATCATTCGATTAGTGAATCAATCATTGTACATACAATCAACTCAATCATTCATCTATGTCAATCTTTAATCAAAACTATCCGATCATAAAATGTGAATTTATCCGTGACACCCTCAAATAATTTGATTATTAAATAATTATGATTTTAATTATTAATTTAATGAGAATATAATTTATTAATATATATTGATTTATTGGGATTAATTATGGAATAAGGAAATGGAATTATGGTGGTGCGGATGAATCATGAGTGACTGACCTACATCAATTATACTTTATTTTATTTTATTAGAATAATAAAAGGAATAAAAGAATGAAAAAAGAGAAAAAGGAATCACAGAAACTCACAAACGTGGAAATGAAAGACAAGGAAGGAGAAGCCTATCCGAAAACCCGACCCAGGATCTGAATTCATCAATTGTGATTTATTCTTAGTCATGGATATAATTATTTATATGGTCTCCTCGGTTTGAGGAATTTATAATGATCGCAAGAGCTCCGCTATCTCTTTGATCGTAAAGAGTTGAATATGAGGCGCAGGAGACGTATTGAACCTTAGGATTATGATTCGGCTCTGAATTACCATCCCGGTAAGGCAAACGTTGTTGCAGATGTCTTGAGTAGGAAGTCCCGTACGTCGATGTTAATGGTTCGTGAGTTAGATTTGGTTGAACAGTCCAGACTTAAGTTTGGTTTATGAAACTACTCCTAATAATGTGAAATCAGTATGTTGAAGTTTTAACTAAAGTGGTATTCGGAAGAGATTAGAAATGACAGTAAGTTTGATGTTGGATTAATTGATAAATGGACATTGATCAACCAAGGTCATGAGGTGAGTTCGGATTGATGAGAAATGATATGAGGTTTGGTGATGTGTGTGTCCGATGTCAGTCGTAGATTAGAAAAGTATTTTGGAAGAAGGACATCAGAAAGTGGGTTAAGTATCCATCCCGTGCTACTAAAATGTATCATGATTTGAAGAAGTTGTTTTGGTGCCCGGAATGAAAAGGAAATTGCTGAGTTTGTGTATGCTTGTTTGGTGTAAGAAATCAAGATTGAGCATCGAAACCGATTGATGGAACCGTTGTTTGTCCGGAATGGAAACGG
>CM038795.1:187036158-187111621 GCA_021764765.1 Vicia sativa
TTATCTTTGCTTTTGTTTTGAACTCTGGCTTCGCCCAAAAGCGAAGAGATGTTTTATAAGACTTTAGCTTTTAAATAATTTCTCTTTGTCTTGCCCAAGGCGAATGAGTTTGTATTTTGAGACTCTGTTCATATTGTGAATCATAAATAAAATCGTTGTTTTGTTTCCACACTTTGTGTTTATTTTCATTTTACCCTTTTCGGAAATGATAATCTAAAAAACACAATAAAAAACAAATCTTTTCAAAAAAAAAAACTTTTTAATCAAACATAAATCAAAAATCAGATTAAGCGGATGGACAAAACCATTGAAAGCAATAACTCTCGCTCTTTCTCAACTCACGAAATCCCACAATGATTAGAAGAAGTTGAAGAAGAGATCCCAGATGATTTCTCATTGCTAAAACAGTACCCACTTGGGGCATCGTACAAAGATAAGAAAACTACGAGGCTTTCTAGGAATTTCTTCTGACGGATATGTGCTATACAAAAGAAACTTTGATATGGTTACGCGCTTTCGAGATCGTCGACAGACAAACAGAACGATCATCCATGAAGTGCATGAAGGGTCCTGGAACCCATTCAAATGGACATGCAATGTCTAGAAAAATCTTGAGCGAGGATACTATTGGATAACGATGGAATCCGACCCGGCGTAAACACGTCAAATGTCACAAGTGCCGGATCTACGAGATAAGATCCATGTGCCACCGACTCTACTCAATTTCTCTCTCCTCTCGTGGCCATTCTCCATGTGGGGCATCGACATGATTGGAATGATTGAACCAAAAGCGTCTAACGGACATCGCTTCATTCTAGGGTAGCCATTGACTACTTCACCAATGGGTCGAGCGGCATCTTATAGCGTTACGGACAAGTGGTTGTGAGGTTCATCAAGAACAACCTCATTTGCCGATATAGTACCAAGCAAGATCGTTACGGATAATGGATCGAACTTAAACAACAAAATGATGAAAGAGGCGTGAGGAATTCAAGATCGAGCATCATAACTCGTCTCCTTACGGCCAAAGATGAACGCACCCGTTGAAGCAGCCAACAAGAACATCAAAAGATCGTCCGAAAGCGGTCATCACTTACAAGGCGGCACGAAATACGCCATTTGCTCTGCGGATATCGTGCCGATGCGCACATCAAAAGGGCTCCTTTTCTCTAGTATACGGAATGGAAGCGGTGCTCCCCGTAAGTTGAGATTCCATCAATGAGAGTTCTCATGGAAACTAAGTCACGAGGCGAATGGTGTCAGCAGATCACGATAGCCCGAACTTAATCGAAGCGCGACCGCTCTGTCACGGACAACTCTATCAAAGAAGAATGAAGCTTTCGACAAAAGGTCCGACCTCGTGAATTCCGAGCGACCTCGTGCTTAAAAGATTTTGTCTTTTCAAATAGATTCTAGGGCAAATGGACTCCTAACGAAGGCCATACATCGTCAAAAAGCTTCTCTGGCGGTGCTATGACTCTCACAACCATGGACGGCGATGAACTTCGCATCCCATGAATCTTGTGCTGATCAAAAATACTTTGTCTAAAAACAAAGAACAACTGGTAAGTCGAAAACCCGAAAAGGGCGGCTTAGGCAAAAAGGCGTCTCGGTGGTTGAAAACACGAAAAGGCGATCCGGGCAAAATTAGAGACAATAAGCGAAATTATCACGATAGATTGAAAACCTAAAAAAAGGCAATCTAAGGCAAAAACAAGGATACAAAAATGACAAAATAGCGGTCGATGCATATTTTGTCCACATGAAGAATCTTCCATCAACGGATCTTCAATCAACTTTTCTAAAGCAACAAACCGGATTGGAATTCGAGTTGTTAGGGATAGTAGCGGTTATTTGCTTTCAATGTAGCCTTTTCCCAATAAACTATCATTTCCAACTTTTGTAAATGGTCCATGGAATCACGCCTTTGGTGATTACCATTCTATCAATAAATTTGAGCCTTGTGCCTTTTGTTTGCAAATCCTACTTTATTACATTTTGCAAAATAACGCTTTTTATTTGTGAAAATCACTTTTGAAACTAAAATGTTTTAAATGAATTTTACTTCAAAATTTTGAAACAAAGCAAAATTTTCCTTTGAACTATGAACATGGAAAGAACTTCAGTTTCTCCGTAAGTGTTTCGATCTCGAAGGATAAAGCAGCTACTCTGAGACTTCTCTCGGAGAAATCATCAAAGGCCATTCTTATCCAAAAGTCTGACCGAGCTGCCAATGAAATGTCTTTCTCAGAAAGTTTAAAGCATGCAACTCAAATTCTTCATTAGTGAACATACGCACCATTCTTGCAATTTTCACCAAGTATTTATTCGAGTTGTGTGATCCTTTTCCCAAATATCGCTTTAGTGTCTTTGTCAAAGTATTGTTAGCATATAACATTCATGACATTCATACATAATAGCATCATTCATTGCATTTTTGCATCTCTCAAAATGTTTGCTTCCAAATCATTGGTGTAAATCATACTTACTCATGTAAGTACAAGTCATCCCCAATAGAATATCTCCAAGCGAAAATCGTTTTCTTTCCCAGGGGTATTCTCAAACAAATACATTTTCTTTCATTCCCCAGTGGAGTATCCTCAAAAAAAGTACATCTCCTCTCTCATATTCCCCAATGAAATACATTTTCTTCTCTACCATCTTTCGGTGAGATTATCCCTCATTGGGAACAATGTCTTGATTAACTTCTTTCTTTCGGTTCATTCTGGATAGAACACATACATTGTTCACAAAAATGGATACGGCAATTTCTCAAGAGTTACCTTGATATAGTTATCACTTTCTGATAATTGGTAATATCTTCACAACTCATTTTGAGATCTATTTTCATCATTTGTCTGTTGTTAAAAGCTGAATACACGACAATTCATTTCTCAAGATTTACCTTGTTATAGTTATCACTTCGCTGATAATTGGTAATATCTTCAAAAACTCATTACCACAAACTATCACAGGGCTGATAATTGGTAATATCATCTTCACTTACCTTAAACATTGTCACAAGGCTGACAGAAGGTAATCTCTTTGTTTCCCAAAACGAAACAGATGTTCACATATTCTGTGAATCATTCTTTCCCCAGCAGGGACGTATTCACAAATTTCCCCTCACTGTGTCATTTCTTTGATATCTCTTTGGGTGGAACTTTTTCAAATCATTTTGCATCATCCGCATTTTTTGGTATCTTAGGTCCAAATTTTGCGTATTCTCATATTTAAGTCTCTTTACACCTATCAAAACGAAGATATTCATCTTCATTTCTCAGGTTAAAGAAACTTAAATAAAGGCATCTGTCATACCCAAATTTTGACCTAATATACCACCTTACATTTGCATTGTTGCACAACTAACGATTCAACAAGCATTAATCGGGTATAGCATTCACAGATCAAAATTAGGGTTTCATCATATTTTCATCTGATTCAAGAGCCAACCAATTAGGGTTTGAGTTTTTCTCATCTCATTTGATCTATCTTGATCAAATCATCAACCTCTGATCATCAGATATCAAATTTTCTCACAGATCAATCAAGGATCGACCAATTAGGGTTTTGATCGAGCATGAGAATTCTCGACTTTTGAAGCGTGAATGACTTTTTGGATAGAGATTGGTCATCATATCTTAGATACAACATCTGACCTAATTTACGGATTCAAAACATCACGAAGTTCACGAGAATTCATCGATCGTTTTCAGAAACATCTGATGAAATTTCATCTGCACAGAAAAGTCAAACTTTGACTTTTGGTCAAATTTTTCAAAACAAAACTTTTTCCATCATCAAAATACTTCAAATGATCCATCATGATCATAAAAAATCAAGAATTTGAAAAAAGTCAACAAAAAGTCAAAAGTTTTCATACTTAGAAAATTTTCTAAGTGTTGAAATTTCTTATTTTTCAAACTTCATGCCATTTTTCACCTAGTTCCAATTTGAATTTGAAAAACTCAAAACATGAAAGTTGTAGCTTGTGAAAAAATCTTTCCAAAATGTCCAAGAACTCTCAAATCCATGGAGTCTAGCTACACTTTTGAAATTGAAACATAAGGCTCCATGAAACTTGATTTTCAAAGATCACAACTTCAAATTATAGGTCATTTTGTGTTTCTTCATCTAGAAGCTTTCTAACCTTGCCAAATGAGTCATCAAACTGATAAATATCAGCCTAGAGTAATAATTGAGAGGATTGGATCAAATTGTAAAATTGAGCACATGGTGAAAAAGGAAGTTTCCTTTTTGGCAAATACCATTCTTGCCCTTAAGCAATCCATGATTCACCAATTGGCTTGTACTTATTGCCTAACAATTCAGAACCTTTGGCCTATAAAAGGATCACAAATTCAAGTCAATTCACACCAAAGCATCACAAATCCATGATTTCCTTCCATTTCTCAAATTCTCAAAACATAGTTCAATTTGCCAAACATTGCAATTTTAAATTTAGCAAGAACTATGATAAACTTTGGTGTCTAACATATCATAATATCCATATGAAATCTGTTTGAACATTAAAATCAACATAGAATAAGCTAGAATTGAGAATCATAATCTCATGTCATTTTCTTGCCAAGCTTAAGACACGAATTCATGGCTAGGCTTGATTAAGCGAGTATTGATCATCCGGACACCTTCCATGAACATCATATGGTGATCGGATCATTGGCAACATCATATACGATTTACAAAATCGGTTTCTATTTTCAAGCGATGCGAGTCGACTTGGGCGGATGATCCAGATGAATCCATGATGTGCAGACTATTCAAACAGCTTCTATACATGCCGTTGGTGCTTAAGCAGTCATAAAACAACAACTGGAAGCATCAAAACCCAGTTTTCGATTCTCACTTTCACAGGTAAGAACACGAAATCCATTCTCATAATTCCTTGCATCAATTGAAAAAAACTCACGGCCATTCTCTTTCTGCACTAATAACGATCATTAACCCTCAAAAAAATCCAAGAATCATCAACCACGCGTCATTTAATTTGAATTCTTAGATTCTAGGGTTCTTCGTGTTCCCAGCAATCAAAACATGTTAGGCTAAATATAAATGAAATTAACAACCACCTTCGTGTTCGTGATGAAAAACCGAGAAACTTTGATGTTTACTTCATTGAATTTCGTTGAGAAACAAAGATTCTAGCTTGGATTTGCAATCTGAAGATCAAAACGAGAAAACCGGGATGTGCGTGTTCTTCATCATTTTCAAATTTAAATTTTCAAATAATCCAATATCATGTCTACACGTGTGATAATCCACTAAACACAGAAACGCGTTTGGTCTAGTGGTTGCTTGCTTGCTCTTAAAGCTCTTTGCCACGCGTCCCACCCTTTGGTCATGGGTTCAATCCCTCACAAGACCATTCTTTTTATAACTTTTCCAAGTTTTTCATGTTTTTTTATCAAACTTCCACAATTTTTTTGACCAATCAAAACTCCTTATTTTAAGGTGATTTTTTGGACACTTGTCAAAAAATGCATCTATTTTATGATAGTGCAAAAATTTTCATAAAAAACTTTCATCTGATTATATTTTAATCGAGCCGAAAACGGCGTTCTGAACACTTTTCAAACCTCCTTTTAAGGTGAATTTTTCAAGTTTTGACTTCGATTTTTTCAAAACTTCTCATAAATGAACCTTACATTTTCAAAACATTTTCAAATCATTTTTCAAAACTTTTCATCAAACTTGCATCTTTTTACCATGATCGATCCGATTTAAACGATAAAACTGATTTCGTCTTCTCTCGAATTTCTCGATCGATCATGGGCCTCCATCAGTGTAAGTCCCATAAAATTCTTTTCATGTACATAAATTTTTCCTTGTACATAAACAAACAAAAAACATTCTTTTATGTACATATCTTTTACTGTACATCACGGACAAACTTCTTCCGTTTGTTTGCATTTTTTGCATTCCATTGGTTTTGAAAGGAGCATTATTCACTGTGAAACTACTTTCAACCCATGGGCCTCCTCTTATAAGTCCCATAACATTCTTTTGTGTACATAATATTTCTTTGTACATACAAATTTCATCATACATATCTGAGATACTTCTTTTATACTCAATCACAGACAAACTTGATCGTTTGTTTTCACTTCACTTGTGTATACTCAAACCAATATTCTTTGTGTACATACATTTTCCTTATCAAATACTTTTCAAATACAAAACAAACTCTTATACATACATAACACGGATACTCTTTTGAAAATACTTTTCACGAGATAAAACTTGATCATTCGTCTCCGTTTCATCGTACATTCAATGGTGCCATTGGTATTGAAAGGAGCATTATTCTACTGGCGCTTTCAAATCAATGGGCCACTTATATGGTGTAAGTCCCAACCCTCCTATGTACATCCATCTTTATGCATACATAAAAACTCGTTCGTGTACATATTCATTTCCTTGTACATTCAACTTGTAAATAATCAAGTTCGCTCGTTTTAAGCGTTCGTTTCACGAACACTTGTTTATATTTCATAAATACGTAAATAAACATCATGCATTGTTTATATTTCCTTCATAAACTCCACGTGAATGCATATCACACACCTTTTGTTTATACAACTGTCTAATTATAACATAACAATTAGACTAATCAATAGGTTCCCCACATTTAGCCTCGCTTGGGCTTCATACAAGACAATTCATCATCGGCATGAGTTAGCCTCGCTTGGGCTTCATACAAGATAACTCATCCCGGTTGAGTTAGCCTTCTCTTGGGCTTTGTACAAAGAAACTCTCCGAGTTAGCCTCCGCTTAGGCTTCATATAAGACAACTCCCTGTTGAGTCGCCTCCTCTTGGCTTCGTTCAAAAGAACTCCTCATTGAGTTTAGCCTTCTCTTGGGCATCATACAATGAAAGAGCAGGAAATCTCTTAACCCTCCTATTGGGCTTCAATACAAAGAATCACCAGCTAAGATAGAACCACGAAAGGATGGTTTCCGGTGAAATCACTTTCAAATCCCAGAGTAAAATTTCCGGTGAAATTGCTCTTATTTCAAAAGGATGGTTTCTCGGTGAAATCCCTTTTAACACAAAGCCACCATACCACATAGCTTCCTCTTGAGCTTCATACAAGGACCCTCGATGACCCTCGGAATGCCTCCTCTTGGGCTAACAATACAAGGACCCATGGGCTTCTTAAAAGCATCCCTTTAATCCAATCAATTTCTCCTCGAGATTTAGACATCTATCATCTCTATGGAAGAAGTATCTTATCTATCACATCACATACAGTCAAAAAACTTGTTAAAAACTTTTCAAACTTTTTTCAAACAAAAAACATCTCTTAATTGTAAGTGGTAGCGCTTACACTCAAGCAAAAGCCCAATGCTTACAGTTAAAAGATTCAATCATCTTTTTTCAAACATCTTTCTTAAACATGTAAGTGGTAACGCTTGTATACTCGAGCAAAACACCTATAACTTACGACGAAAGATTTTTATCAATCAAACTTTTCAAAAATGTATGTGATGAAATAGATTAGATACATTTTTCATTAAGATGACATTTGTCTATCTCTTACTAACATCCCGTTGCTTTCCACTAGCATAAGTGGGAACTACGATTACTCGACTTTCTCAACATCCTTTTGAGAATCGTGAGCACAAGGTCTCATCCTTGCCGAGCAAATTTCTTTCTCCTCGGACCAAACAAACCATAGAACCACAGTAGATCCGAACTACAAATGCTTTGATTCCCACTAGGGGATATGTATGCGAGAAGATCCACGGATCTTTGCGAGCACAATAATAACAAAACCTAGAATCCCACATAATCTCATTTTAAAATCCAAAGGAGAAACTTTCCCAATCATAGAAATAGCAATTAAAACACACAAACATATCAAACATATTCATATATAAAGGTAGATAACTACATATATTTAGGGTGCTCCATCTATTCCCTTTATATAACAATCCCCTTATTCGAGAATCTCCCGATGCGTTGCGTCTAGTTTGCGCTAGTAGATTCACATACCAATATCAATTGAGGGTATTTGACTTTCCCTTTTCATAATCATTAAATCATCTTTCTTGTGTTGAAAATAATAAAGCTTGATGCTCGCGACATCTTTATAAACGAATCAAAGATTTAAATCGTTACGTGCGGGGAATCCGAATTCACGTTCGCATCCTCTAGCGTCACCTTTAACTTGAACACAAAGCATACAATATTCATAATAGAATCTCTATAAGACCTATTCTTGAAAATACTCCTTATGAGTTGTGGAAGAGCAGAGCCCAACATTTCATATTTCCATCCTTTAGGATGTACTTGCTATATTACAGATACAAAGATCATCGAACAAGTTTGATTTTAAGGCACAAAAGTGTATCTGCTTGGATATTCAGGCGCTCAAAAGGCTATAGAGTAAACAATACACAAACTCTGTTTGTTGAAGAATCAATCAAAGTCGGTTTGATGATAATCTTGGCCATCAAAAGCCAAAGCAAGCTGAAAATTTGCGGTACAAAAGTTTAACTAATAAACTACGAAGAGTCACAAGCAAAGGACAACTCGAGAAGATCCCTCTATTGAAAATGCTTTGGAAAACTTAAGAGCGTATGAGGAACCCTCACGAGAAAATATTTCCTAGAATCACATCAGCACATCCAGAAGATATGATTATTGGAAAGAAAGATGACCCCATCAGAACAAGATCTTCTCTCAAAAACAATGGAGAATCGTTGTTTGGATTGGTTTATCTGATTGAACCAACCTCAATAGATAAAGCTCTTTAAGACAATGATTGGATTATAGCTATGCAGAAGAAATCAATCAATTCACGGAAATGATGTATGGGATCTAGTTCAATACCTCAAGGATTCAATATCATTGGAACAAAATGGGTAATCGAGACAATTTGAATGAGCAAGGAGAAGTTGTCGAGAAATAAGGCATATTGGTTGCACAAGGTTATAGTCAACAAGAAGGAATTGATTATAATGAAACCTTTAATTTGAGGTTAGAATATATTAGATTACTAATTTCTTTTGCTGTTCAAAATAACATCACTTCAGAACATGTTTTTAAAATGAAAAAGTCTTTATACAGTTTGAAACAAGCTTCCTGAGCTTGGTATGAACGTTTGAGTAACTTTCTTTAAGAAAAGAATTTTACCAAAGTGAAAGTGGACACAACCTTATTTCAAAAATAATTTAAAAATGATATTTTAATTTGTAAAATATATGTAGATGATATTATTTTTGGAACCTCTAATGTCTCTCTTGGAAGAGAATTTGCTAAGTCTATGCAAACATAATTTGAAATGAGCATGATGGGAGAACTTAAATTCTTTGTGGGAATTCAAATAAATCAGTCTCTAGAAGGCACTTACATACATCAAACAAAGTATGTTAAAGAACTTTTGAAGAAATTCCAGTTATCAGAAAGTAAAGAAGCGAAGACACCTATGCATCCTACATGCATTTTGGGAAAATATGAGGTAAGTAATAAAGTAGATCAAAAACTCTACAGAGGTATAATTGGATCTCTTCTTTACACGCATCTAGACCAGATATATTATTTCGTGTTTGTTTGTGTGCAAGATTCCAATCAGATCCTAGAGAATCTCACTTAACAACTATTAACCGAATTCTGAGGTATCTGAAAGGTACTACTAATGTTGGACTGTTATACAGAAGATCCAAAGATTTTAACTTAGTAGGTTATTGTGATGCTGATTTTGCTGGAGATAGAGTAGAACGTAAAAGCACCTTCGGAAGCTGTAAGTTTCTGGGTGAAAACCTAATCTCATGGTACAACAAGAAGCATGCTACAATTGCACTATCAACAACAGAAGCAGAATATATAGCTGCTGCAGGTTGTAGCACTCAATGCTCTAGATGAAAAGTCAACTAGAAGATTATCATCTCTATGAGAGTAACATTCCTATCTTCTGTGATAATACTTCTGCTATTTGTCTTTCAAAAAATCCTATTTTACATTCTAAGGCAAAACATATAGAAATTAAACATCATTTAATAAGGGACTATATTCAGAAAGGTATCTTACGTTTAAACTTTGTAGACACAGACCATCAATGGGTTGATATCTTTAGTAAACCTCTTTTTGAAGATAGATTTATATTCATTCTGAAGAATATCTGTATGGAATTTTTTCCTGAATGAAATTATTTTTAATTAATATTGTCAGAAGTTCTGTTCTTAAATGAATGTTCTGGTTAACAGCTCTTCAGAAGTTAGAAGAGAAGTTAAATCAGAAACCATATATAAAGTTCTGAAATGTTTTCTAATGTTTCACTACGTATCTGGTTCAGAAGTTCATTACATAAAACAGTTGTAACGTGCTAACCCTAGAATTTGAACACGCGTTCAAATTACGAAAAATCACGCGATGGTGAAAGCTATTGAGACGTTGTTCCTAGGTAACTATTCAAATCTTTTCAAAATCTCACGCAATCCCTCAATGTCGGATTCTATTAAATATGTGTGATGATTTTTTTTTCAAAAATTCTTTTTTATTTCAAAATTATATTGCATACACTTTCTGTATAAATACATTTTCAAAATTTCTATTTCACTTTTCACTCTCAATCATTCCAAACTGTAGGTGGGAGAATTGACTTGTTTGTTTTGCTTTTTATCGCAAATGTTGCAGATAGCAAGAGTATACGAATTTTCTTTTATCCAATAAAGGGAAGGTGAAAAGAACAGGAAAAGACCTTCGTTAGATTATGAGTATGGGAGGCGGTTATGGAAAGGAAGGTATTAACACCCTTTCCATCCGTAGTTATCTAGGATCCTAGTTGCTTAGCTCACTTTGAAAATTTTCTTTACGTGTTTGTGTAGTTTGAAAATGTTTAAAAATGCATTTCGCTTTGACTTCATAATAATTCTTGTTGGATTGTATACTAAGTGTTTGGAAATGTTGGTTTGAAAGATGATTAACTTTGTAATGATTCACGTGGAATGTATACAAAGTGTTTGAAAAGTTTTTGAAAAGTGTGAGGTGTGAAAAAGTGTTTTGATTGGAGCAAGCAACAAAGTCTTATTACCTATTGGAATGGTCGTTTCCGTGTTATTTTCCTTCTCCTTTAGAATAAGGCTATCCATACCATTAGTTGGCGGGTAACTTTATTCGTTTGGATGTGAAGGGACAATATAAGGGTCATCATATGGTCATAGAGGCAACATGTAAGGATAACTTTAGCAATTCATGGGACGATCATCAATTTTGTAGGCAACAATCGAGGGCGAGATCATGTATTCATAGGCAACATCAAGGGTCATCGGGGACTATGATCTTTGTCTCGAAGGGACTATGATGATATTATTCGTAGGCGTCTTTGTTAATGGTATCCCTACGTTAGAGGACATGACCATGTTATTCATAAATTCAACAAGAGGATACTCTTGGGGTGTGCAAGTGTGAAGAGTGTGTTGTATTAGGATATTTATCTTGAGATTAGAAGTGATCTAGGGTTGATTTTAGTCTTTAGCATATAAACCCTAATTAACTAGCGATTAATATGTGCAGAAAAGTAAAGTGCGAGAATGTAAAGTGCGAAAATGTAAATCCTACGCTATTACATGGCTTTGGGAAGAGACATAATAGGAGTGCGATAAGTAAAAGCGAAATGTAAATCTACGCTATTACGAATAAAAATTATGCGACCTATACATCTTTTCTAGAATTGTAAATGAGAATAGAAAATAAATAATCGGGATAATAGGAAATATGTTAGTGAAAATGTTTTCGAAATTAGTAAAAGCAGTTTTAGGTTAGTAACCTAATAACTAGAAAAGAAATTATTTCTTGTGATTTTTGAAAAGGTTTAATTACATTTGAAAAGAAAATTAAGTTAAATTAAGGAAAATAGGAAAAATAAGGAAATAAGAAAAGTTAGGAAAATGAGAAAAAGGTCAGCGAGGATCGAGCCCCAGTTGCGCTTGCATGCTTCTACGATTATACGCTGAAGTTGCGCTTCTAACAGAAGATACTTCCATCAGAAGATACTTCCATCAGAAGTTACTTCTATCAGAAGTTGTACTTGTATGCTTCTGTCAGAGGTTGTGTTCTAGAAATTCTTTCCCAGAACTTCCAAGTTCATCTTCTGCTCAGCGGTGTAGTGTTTCATTCTAACACCTGAGTCAGAACATATGCTGGAAAAAAATAAACAGGTCAGAGTATCAAATTTATCAGAGGATCATAGCATCAGAGGATCATATTATCAGAGGATCATATTATCAGAGGATTATAGCATCAGAGGATCATATTATCAAAGGATCATATTAAACACGCATGGGCCCCCAGGTGGGTTTGAATGGACCAATCAGAAGGAAAGGTTTTCCCACGCACGAGTCAGAGTTTCCCTCTGAAAAACCTTGACCACCGTGGATGGTGGTTTCCACCTTCTTCTCCGATGAAGGGTTTTCTAAAACCTGCAACAATCTGTCAAAAAATGAAAACAAATAGTCCATATCGAATAATTAGGATGCTACGAGTTCGATGGTGGTGTTATCTTGGCTGACGCGTAAATAAAATCTGACTTAGCAGGTTCTATGCCTAACTATGGCTAACCACAATTTGGCCATGAAAATCTTGTAACGATGGCCCAAACCTACTCTAATAAACCTCGAGAAGCGATTAGCATGGTTAGTTTAGATCAAAACATCATAAAAACAAAAATACTTATTTAAGAAAAAACATATAATTGGAGCTTCATGATCCATGCAATTCAGGATGTTTTGGTCATGGATTTTGATCCATACTTACCCTATGTTACCTCAGGAGCATAATGGATTGCTTGGAATTTCTTGAGGATGCTGGAACTAGGGTTTCGATGGTGCAACTTTCTCTTGAGAATTTGAAAAGAACCTAGTTTTACAGCTACCAAACTCGTCCTTCTTGATGTCTAAATGTCTTTGAGTATATATAGGACCAGAGGTTAGGTCAAGACTTGGATGAAAAATATATCAACTTGAATGCAAAATATTTGATTGAAATATTTTATCAAATTATTCCATATTTGGCTCAATCTTGTATTAATGCATGGTTCACGAAATTTCCAGCTAGCATGGGTTATCTTGGAGCTCAAGACAAGAAGAAATCAATTCCAACTCATCTTAACTCTTACCTTTGCATTTTATTTAATTAAAATTGAATAAATCAAATAAATACAAGATGGGAATGCACTTGAGTTTTCACGTCATGGATAATGTCAAGGTTAAGTTTGGATCGTGAAAACTTAGGCCCATTTGGAAAATATTTGCATTTGCTAAGTATTTCTCTTCATGCACCTCCTTAAAAATGTCAAACTTGCACAACTTGTATCTTGCTCAATTTTCAAAAATTTTAAGAGTTCTTGGACTTTTTAGAAAGCTCAGGATGTCCTCTAAACACTCCTTTTGATTTCATCTTCATTGAAGTTTCCATGTTCATGTACACTTCTTTGCAAAAGGATGACGTTTTGTTGACTTTTTAGAAGGACCTCTAATGTTTTGATCCATAACTCTCAAATGAAGCATTTTGGCCAAAGCTTGTGAGACATGAAGTTGTAGAGAATTGAATCACATTAAAGTGAGCTTTGGTGGAAAACTTTTGATAAAGTATGTGAAAGTTATGCCTGGTCAAAGTTCTATTGACTTTTGGTTTAAAAACCCTAACTTGGAAACTTTGACTTTTGATCAAATCTTGACTTTTCTTGATGATTCATGGTCAACCCTTGATCATATGATGAATATGATTTAAAAATATTGATGTTGACCAAAATTATTAAGTTTGTTGTATGTTGACCACAATTGCATTTTTGTCCAATACAACTGATTTTCAACCATCTAAGCAATTGACTGAGCAAACTTGAGCTATGAGGCCTGAAACTTGACATGGTGATCCCTTGAGACATGTGAGGAGGTATTATGACCACTTGAGGTATTAGAACTTGATTTTTTCTTGAGAGAATCAAAACCCTAGTTGTGGGTTGATTGCTTAAGAGAGGGTTCATCTGGTCAACCCTTGAGAAATTCTTGAGTATGGAGATGCGGATTGTCTTAAGAAATAGGAGGGGAAATTTTGGGGTATAACACAAACGCGTATGAATTTCTACATTCTTCTATCTCTCTCTATCTCTCTCTCTATCTTAAAAAACCCTAAATACTCAAAAATTGCTTCATCTTCATTCTCTCACCCTGACACCCCTGTTACAAACAACTCTCAACAATCCATGAAGTACATAACTCCAGCAAGAACAATGTTGATTTCGATTGATAGCTTGGAAGTTGTATGTGAACTCATGATTGATATGAAAAACCTAAGAGACAATGGGTTTGATTTGTTTCCAGCGGTGGAGTTTCAAGGTTGGAGCAAATTCTTTAATCGTCTAGTTAGGCATGTGTTCCCACACCTTATTAAAGAATTTTGGATTCACGCCATTGCTACCCCTAAGGTAATTTTGTCGTTTGTGAAGGGCAAGGAAATCTACATTATTGAAAACCTCATCAGAAGATTGATAGGTTTTGAAGGAGAAGGAGTCACAGGTGTTCCTGAAGGAAGATTTGATATGTCTGGAGTATATGCTGAAATATTTACCTCTCGTACTGCCTCAAACAAGATTAAAGATTGGAAGAATCAATACAAGATTTGGTAAAAGATTATTCTGCTGTATTCATCACGGAAGGAAAGTTCTTGACTACATTAATGCGATCAACAATATCTATTGTTACGTCTTGGAACAAATGTCAAAATTGATTTGCCATATCTTCTCTTCAATCATCTATGGGCGCATGTTAAGGAAACGGTGAAGAAGAAAAGCAAACATCCTAAGTCCAAAAATTGGATACCTTTAGCACGATTAATATCGATATTCGATAGAGAATGGTCGATAGCTCATTTAGATGACACCAATTTACTTGGAGAGTTGGACCCCATCGTGGTAAAGCTCATTGGAAAAAAGCTGCGAAAAGGAAGATCATTGACAGACTTACGGTTGAGCACTCCCTACGTCTAGGGATCTGTCACTAAAGGAGAATTCCTCTAAAATATTTTCCTCATTCAACTCTGGTGATCATCTTGAAAATATTGACAATACATTAAAATGTGCAAAAGAAATGGCATTCAATTGATCTAGTATGGCTTCAAGGAAGAAATACACCAAGCTCGAGATGTCAAGAGAAATAAGAAGAAGAGCAAAGGAGAGGTCCTTCTACAAGACCCCACAAATCTCATAAGAATAAGAAGAAGAAGAACTCGGTATATCTTGACACCATCTACATTATAGATTATGTAAATATAGTAACATCTGATACACTCCCCACTCAAACTTCTATTCCTCCTACACCACAAACTCTAGGAAACATAGATGTAGACATTGACCTCACCACTCCATCAGAACTTCATGAAATTAACCCTCAAATTGCTCATGTGTTATCTGATATAGATAATTTTGATGTATCCAATACAGAAGTTCCACCATAAACAAATCAAACACTAAAATCACCACTCATCACACCACCAAGATCTCAACAAGAAATCCGTGTTCCTGCTCCCCACCAAAATAATCCAAATGTTTCTTCTGAACATCCACTTCCAACATCCCCCATCAGACCTTTGTCACCAAAATCTTCTGAATGGTATGATGGATCTTGGAGATTACCGGGAATAAATGTACCTATGTCCACTAAATTTCCTTCCTTCCCTATTCCCTCCACCACTATTTTTGCTGTGAATAAGTCTCCAGAACTTATCCCTACTTCACCTTTTGAACCAACCATCAGTACCATCTCTCAAGAACTTCCACTACCTCACTCCCCAGAACATACCTTCACTACATCTTCATCAGAATCTCACCACTTCATATCTTCACCTTCCCCACAAAACTCACCTACCTTCACTTCAGAACCTCAACAACCTCAATATCTTGAAACTTCTAACTTTCTGAAACATAAGTCCAAAAAGAAAGTTGTTCCAAAACCTACCCCAAAACCTGTTCACACAGATGTTAATCTACTATTGCAGAATTTTGAAACAAAGATGCAGGGTTGGATAGAAATGCTGAAGGAAGATTGTGCTAGCAATCTGAACCCAACTGCGTCAGACGATCTTTGGAAAACATTCAGAAGGAGATTCAACGCTAAATCCTTTAAGCTCAAAGAAGTGTGTTACTCTCATGTTCATGAGAAATTCACTGAGTTTCTGAATGTATTGATGACAGAAGTTGTGAATATCTGGAATAAGAATCCTCTTTTGTAGCTGGACAATGCTCCATAGCAACCATCTTCTAAATCTCTAGATATCTCTGAAGATGAATCTATTGAGTTAGAAGTTGTAGAACAAAACTCTTTGGCAATGGTTTTGTATCGATAACCTTCTTCTTTTGGTGATAAAGATACTTATAAGAAAGTTCCAAAGCTTATGATCGATCTTGACATCTTATTCCCCAAAGCTTTACGTCACAAAGCTGTTCTAACTCTAAAATTTGTCTCTTATGTAGATGCAGCTCAAACTTCTCTTGTGCTGGAAACTCTGATAGAGTTGAAGAAAGAAAAGGAAGTTGTTCTTTAACATTTGGACAAGCAAGATGAGACCAACAAAGAAATAAAAAATTTGATGGCGAAGCAAGAAGGATCTTCTAATGAGATCAAGAATCTTCTTCTTTCTCTAGTGCATCGTCAAACTTAGTCTCTATCATTTGAAACTCTGCGCATCTAGTTTTTGTTTTTAAACCGATGTAATTGTGTGGTTCGACATCCTTTATAAATCATTTGGATCATTTTAAACTTTCTTTATAATCTTTTATTTACGCTTTTGATTATGACAAAAGGGAGAAACTTGTGATTTTGATCGATTTAAATATACGATTATTGGGACTAAAGTCTCAAACATTCCTAACAAAAATACAGGTGTATTTGTTTACGTATCTGAGATATCTAAGCTCGAAGGAAACTCGAAACAAGAAATCTAAGCTTTAAGCTCTAAGCTCCGAGAAGGAAACTCTGAAAGAAATATTTCCTAAGCTCTGAAAGAACAAACTCAGGGAAGTTCTACCGTGTAGTTATTTTCTTCTGATTATTTATCTCGGGGAGATTATTTATCTCGGGGAGATTATCTATCTCGAGGAGATTTTCACATGTATACAAAATTTCATAATCAAAATCGATGTTTTTATCATCATCAAAAATGGGAGATTGTTAGAACATAGTTTGGTTCTAATCACATCTTAGAGTTTTGATGATAACAAATGAAATAAATTTTGTATAGTAAATTTGATATTCTAATGAGTATGTTTACATCTGATACTCTGATAAGTATGTTTTTCATTTAGATGATGTTACGTATGGCTCTAAAAGCTGAAACATTAACTTACCTTTGGCGGATAAAAATTAGAAGTTCAAAGATGAAAGCAACTTCTAAATACGCACGTTGAAGCAATATCTGATAGAAGCACACTGAAAGAAAACTCTAATAGAAGAAAAGCTAACAAATTATAACAGAAGATAAAGAGAAATAAAAATAGTCAAGACTTCAAGTTCTGAGACAAGCTCTACTACAGTACCATTAGACATTTAATGCTAAAACGGATGAAGCACTTAAGTGGAACAAAGTTCGAGGTTCATTGAAAACACAAAGTACAAGCAGACAAGTAACATTAAATGCGTTCTCATTGTTCAAGAAAGCAATGGACAAATTCCTGAAGCTATATATAGAAGATCAATTTCTTAAAGAAAAAAATGAATGCGCGCTATTCATTTGTGAACTCACGCTGAACTCAAGCAAGCTAGAATGTTTTGATTACTGAGTTTATAATTTGTATTGAGCTTAATACTTAGTGAAAAATCACAGTAGTGATAAAGCTTATTAGAAGTAAACTGAAACACTATTGTTAGAATTTATTTTGTAATTGTTCCTTGAGAGACCAGTTGGGTCAGATTTCTCGAGAGGGATAGTACTAGAGAGTCTTAGAGGTGTTAGTCACTTGCAGTTGGCTTGTGCATTGTATTGTTAGTCACAACAGTTGGTTGTGCACTTGTAATTAGTTTGATTATAGTGAATTAAGTCCTCATTGAGAGGCAAAATCACCTTGGCGAGTGGACTAGAGTAGTTTGAGTTTCAAGCGAACGGGATAAAAATACATGTGTTTTATATTGTTGTTACGCTAAAATAAGAAGGAAAAACTTATTCAACCCCCCTTCTAAGTGTTTTCTAAACCTTCATTATGGAGTATTTTTTAGCTTGCAGTTGCTTACGGATTGTTATCCGTTTGGTATTTTCTTCACCTTTTTATCGGATTCTTTTACCACTTTTCTAGAGCATGAGAACTAGAACCTTACCTCTTTCCTTTGCCATGAGAAGTAGGAATATAGATGCATGATGGGGCTTCCGTAGTTGGAGCATGTTTAAGAACCCTCTGGTTTATATAAAGACCCGTTTAGGGAAATTATGTGTGCTAGCTGTGTGGTTTGGTTAAAATCCTCTTCTATACAAAGGAAGGTAGCTTTCGAAAGTGTTTATCATTTGTGCTTGTATAGGTCATGAGTGGTTAGGCAACTGATATGGCACCACCAAGCAAAGTCCCTTTGATACTTATTGATATATAATGATGATATGATGGGCACGAAAGGGTTCACAATCAACCCCACGATTCTAGTCCGTGTCATTCGCACCGAATCGTCTTGCTTCATTTATCGAGTCAATAATAAAAGTGGAAAGAGTTCCTATTCGACTCTCAATGCTTTACTAGGGTTCACATTTAATCTGAACTCACATTATTTACTCTTCACACTTGACAATTCATGTTTTGCGGTGATACCATTCATGGGAATCAGAATGTGTTGCCTCCAGATTGCTTCCGGCCCTCGGCTTTTTGTTGTAAGCTATGGGACTTCCTCCTTTTCCCGAGCTTGTGTGACATTTCTTTGTGCATTGCATTGTGTGTGTGCTTCTGCTAAAGCACTTGTTTGTTTCATCCCTTTTTTCGTCTTCGACTCTACCTTAGGTAGCGATTCAAGATGTACATAGACTTAGTTTGTAAATCTTTATTTCCTCCCTTTTGTTGTCTTCGACTCTACCTTAGGTAGCGATTCGAGATGGACGTAGATCTAGGTTGTAAACCTTTGCCATGTTCCCTTATGTCATACCCCAAAATTTTCCCTCCTATTTCTCAAGACATTTCTCATATCCATACTCAAGGATTTCACAAGGGTTGACCAGACAAACCCTCTCCTAGGCAATCAACCCAAAATAGGGTTTGGCTATCCTCAGATCAAGGTGGTTTCCAACACTTCCAGTGGTCATCATACCTCATCATATGCTTCAAAGAATCTCCGTGTCGAGTTTCAAGCCTTACAAGTCAAGTTTCCCCAGGCAATTGCCCAGATAGTTGAAAATCAGTTGTATTGGACAAAAAGTCAACTGTGGTCAACATACAGTCAAACTTCATAATTTTTGGTCAACATCAATATTTTGAAGTGATATTCATCATTTCATCAAGGGTTGATCATGATTCATCAAGAAAAGTCAAGATTTGATCAAAAGTCAAAGTTTCTAATTTGGGCTTTCTTAGACAAAAGTCAACAGAACTTTGACCAGGCATAACTTTCACATCCTTTATCAGAAATTTTTCCACCACAACTCATTTTGAAGAGAATTCAATTCTCTACAACTTCATGTCTCACAAGCTTGGTCAGAAAATGCTTCATTTAGAAGTTATAGATCAAAATATTACAGGTCCTTTTCAAAGTCAACAAAAAGTCAACTTTTTGTAAAGAAGTGTTCTTGGGCATGGAAACTTCAATTGAGATGAAACTAAAGAGGTTGTTTAGAGGACATCTTGAGCTTTCTAAACAGTCCACGAACACCCAAAAATGTTAAAAATTGAGAAAGATACACCTTGCACAAGTTGAGCATTTTTGAGGAGGTGCAAAAGAGAAATACTTGAGAAAATCAAAAATTTTGCAAATGGGCCTAACTTTTCTTGGTTCAAACTTGTTCCTCAACTGAATTGGAACCTCCAAGCCCAAGGCCACGAATTTTATCTTTTATTTTCTATTTATTCTGGATTTTAATCATTTAAAAGCCAATTAACTTAAAATAAAAGGTAGAAAATCAAAATTAATTGCAAATTGGATTTTTCTCTCATTCTTGAGGTCCAAGCAAGCCATACAAGCTGGCAAATTCGAAATTTGCATTAATTGGCAAAGGAATTGAATGAAATTGGATCAAAAAGGCAATATTTGGTTTTATACCACATCAAATATTTTCTCATTGATTGGTACATTATTTCTTCATGATTCTTGACCTAAATCCATCCACTATAAGTACACAATGCATTCTCATGACACAAGGACAAAAGTTCTGCCTCTAAGAACCCTAACAAAGCTCAAAAAAACCGTGCATTGCAAGCTATTGGCAACCCTAGTTCCAGATCGTTTCAATCAATTCTAAGCATTCCAATACATTCCCAGAGGTCCCTTGAATCGATCCAGACACTCACAAGCCATTCAAACGTGTAGAATCATAAAATCCCGATTTCGGTTTGCTCTTAAACTTTCAAAGCTTTCTGCATTGGAGTTTCGAAGCTTTCTGCATTGGTTAATTATGTTTTGAGTACAGGAATCACGAGATGCCATGGCTAGGGTTCATAGCTCTGATTTAGGGCTTTTCATTCTAGGCAAAATTGGACAAAACTAAGACCACCATCGTGTTCAGGAGGCCAAACCGAGTCGAACCATACCCCCCAACTGAATTTATATTGCATATTGTGAATTTTTGAAATCTACAGGTGATTTAGTGACGAACAAAGTTGTCACTATAGGCTTTACTGGACAAAAACCGTAGGTAAAAACCTAGTTTTTAAAATTTCAAAACAAAGAAGATGAAGTTCTTGGCGTGTTAAGGGTCCGAGAAGTTATTTCGCTTATATTGTTTTTATTCCATGTTACTAACACCAATGACATGTAGCCGGGATGGTAGCTATAACACCCTTCTAAATAACCCTCGAATGCATTAATTAAATTGATATCAAACTAGATTTAATCGGAGTAACATGAAAAGCAGGGATGTCACAATTAAAAATAAAAATACAAAGTCTCAACCTCAAGCGGTAATCATGCTCAACTGAAGGAATAAATAAAATAGATTATTCAAAATCAACTTCATGTTCTACACAGCGGAAAATATCTCAAACCGGAATAACTTCAATTCATAAGTATTCCCAACATAAAATAAAATAATGGAGTATTAAATAAAACTCATCAAACAAGCGTTTCCCCCAGTGTTACAACTATCAGAGCATGACAACAAACACGCAGATAAAACACGACACAGCTCTATAAGCCATCCTCACCGACTCCTGAGCTGCTAACTTTAATCTGATATCATTAAAGTAAGGGTGAGATTTCTATCCAATATAAAATGCATTATACGTTCTTTAAATACAACAGAATAAATCAATATATTAGTCCTTGTCATTAACATAATCATAGTTCAGTTCACAATTGCATTCCACACAATGATTATGCAAATATAACAATCAATGGAAATTGCAACACTGGAAACGATCCTAGCATGTTACAATCCCATATGCAATGCAGACTCTATGCATGTGGTACCAAACTTAAATCAAATTCACCCATTGTTCCATTTCATTCGAAACAGCTTTAATCCATGATTCGCCCATAACCACTGGGTCAAGAATCTAGCCTCACTACCTTCGTGCATTTGGTAAGTCTATTGGCTCTGCAAGTTCAATTCCACACAATGGGAATGAACCATAAACAATGCTTATGCATGCACCATAAAAGCATGCAACATCAAGTCGACGAAATATGATCACAACATAATTCCAAGTAATGCCAAAAACAATATAACACATGATCACATCTCAATCATAATGGATAGCAGGCACAACACATAAGTATCAGTTCTCATTCACTAAGTCGGAACGATTCGCAACCAATTCTACACCATCCTCAAAATACCAAAGTTTAAAAAAAATCAGAAATTCGACTATTTTTAAAATAATTTCATAAAATAATATTTTTCTTATTTTATAAGATAGTACTTTTAATTTAAGAAATCTTGCTGACACTCAAATCAGACTACGGTTTGGAAAATATGAATTTTAAAGTTTTAAACATTTTGGAATTCAACACGAGTGTAACGGTTCCTCCACAGGAGAACCGGTTCCCTAATTGAAAATAACACGCTCACGGAATTTTGTATGGGAAACCGGTTCCTCCATCTGTAACGGTTCCTCGTTGAAAAGTCCCAATTTTGCAAATTTGAACCGGGAACCAGTTCCTCCCGAAGTAACCGGTTCCCGACCTGCGGTACCAAAATCTCGGTTTTGGCGACAACTTGTGTCCCAATTCATTCTTACTCATTCACATACGAATTATAGCATTAAAACACCAAAATGCAACCAATACACATCAACACAACATCATAAATCATGTTTCCATCATTCCTATTAATTATTTATCCCATTAATGGTCCCAATTCCTATAATCCGACACAGTTAGGGATAATCCTACAACCTAGAATTATCTAATTCAAGTTTCCTAATACACCCATTCATTCAATTGTATCCCAAAACCCATAAGGCATATTAACTGGATGAAATCACCCCTTACCTCGCGATGATCCTTCGAATTTACGGCGTTTGGCTTTTTCCTTTCTTCTCTTCTCTTCTCCAATTTCACGTATAATGACTTTTCCAAATAACCTTCTTTTTATTTTCCTTTTTATCCTCCTTTTTATATTCCTTTTATTATTTGCCAAATAATAGTAATAAATTAGTTATTATTTAGTAGAACCTTTTACTCCACTCACCTCCAATTCAACCTTACACCCCCGGTCTTCCTTTTAATTCCACAATTAACTAATCCATTTAATCCAAAATATTATTAATTAAGCCTTTAATTATTTTAATAATTAAATTTCTAATTATTTAACACTTGAATTAGTTTGGGGTGTCACAGTAGCGCGTTTTGCCAATGAACTCAGGGTCAGGGGTTCGAACCCCAACACCCCCAGACTTATTTTTATCACTTTGCCAACTAACAATTTTCTATTTCTTTTCTTATTTTTCTCATTCAATTTATTTTCTTTTCAAACAATTTTCTCATGCATTAAAAAATCACCAAAAATATTTTCTTTTTGCATTTAGGTCAGAAAAATACTTATTTAATTTTTGGCATAAAAATTAATATTTTTGCATGCACATTTTAATTAATTGTTAATTAACCATAAAATTGACTTTTAATTACTTTTTCTCACTAAAACCAATTCAGAAAATTCCAAAAAAATTAATTTATCATCTAAGTAGGATTACTAACCTAAAAACATTTTCCTAACTCAAAAATCTTTTTTTACTAACGTATTTTCTCTTATGTGAATTTCTTACCTTTTCAGATTATTATGTATACGCTTATAGGTTCTAATAGTTAGGATTTATTTTCTCGTATTCTTTTTTCAATATTATGTAACTGCTCATGGGATGTAATAGTTTAATTAGGTTTTACTTTCGCACTCCTATATTATGTAAGCGCCCCAAAGCCATGTAATAGCGTAGGATTTACTTTTCACCCTTTACTTTCCATAATTTACTTTACGCACCCTATAAACGCTAGTAATTAGGCGTGTGTCATACCCCAAAATTTGCCCTCCTATTCCTCAAGACATTTCTCATATCCATACTCAAGGATTTCTCAAGGTTAACGGACAAACCCTCTCTAAGCAATCAACCCAAACTAGGGTTTCGCTATCCTCAAGCCAAGGTCAACCTCCAACACTTCCAGTGGTCATCATGCCTCATCACATGTCTCAAAGGATCTCCATGTCAAGTTTCAAGCCTTACAAGTCAAGTTTCCTCAGAAAATTGCTCAGATGGTTGAAAATCAGTTGTATTGGACAAAAAGTCAATTGTGCTCAACATACAGTCAAACTTCAAAATTTTTGGTCAACATCCATATTTTGAAGTAATATTCATCATTTGATCAAGGGTTGATCATGATTCATCAAGAAAACTCAAGATTTGACAAAAGTCAAACTTTCCAAATTAGGGTTTTTGAAGGAAAAGTCAACAGAACTTTGACCAGGCATAACTTTCTCATACTTTATCAGAAATTTTCCCTCCAAAGCTCATTTTGAAGAGAATTCAATTCTCTACAACTTCATGTCGCACAAGTTTGGTTAGAAAATGCTTCATTTGGAAGATATGGATCAAAATATTATAGGTCCTTTTCAAAGTCAACAAAAAGTCAACTTTTTGTAAAGAAGTATTATTGAGTATGGAAACTCCAATGGAGATGAGACCAAAGAGGTTGTTTAGAGGAAATCTAGAGCTTTCTAAAAAGTCTAAGAACACCCAAAAATGTTAAAAATTGAGCAAGATACACCTTGTACAAGTTGGGCATTTTTGAAGAGGTGTACAAAGGGAAATACTTGACAAAATCCAATTTTTTCCGAATGGGCTTATAATTTTATGATCCAAACTTGATCATAATATTATTTATGACCTCTTGATGCCTTGCCACGACCTTTTCCTATTTTCTTGATTTATTTTTGAATTTAAAAGCATTTAATTCAATTTTAAATTAAATAAAATATGAAAACAAGGTATAAAACAAGTTGGGTTGGATTTTTATCAAACTTGAGGACCAAGGAAGCCCACAAGACATGCCAATTTCGTGCAAACTCATACAAGGAAGAGAAAATCAAATTTTGGAAAGATTTGATGGAAATTAACAAGAAAATATTTTTGCATTCAAAGCCATATCTTTTTCATTCTTTTTGCTCCAATCTCTTGCTCTATAAATACCTAATGCATTCACAAGACAAAAAAACGAAACCCTAACCTCTTGAAGCAACCCTAATTTTCTCAAATTTCTTACAAAGTTGTGATTTTCGAGTTCTATTTTCCAACAGGTTCCAAGGTGTTTTAAGCATCCCATTGTGTTCCTAAGCATTCCAGCAATCGATCCCAACCTTTACACGAAGCCAAGGCATCCCAGAACATGAAAACCACACAGCTCCGGTTTGGTAAAGTTCTTGTTTTCGAATTCTTGAATTTATGCGTTGTTAACTGATTTGATGCATCCACATGTGTTTATATATGTCATTAGAACAGGTTTGATACCTTACATGCAAGCTCTAACGCAGGAATAAGGATCTGCCATTGTTAGGGCAGATCGTGTTATCTTCTTCGAAACTCATCATACATGCGTTTTCAGGCCAAAACGATGGCACCATTGAACTGGCAGGGGTCGAATTAGGGGGATAGGGTTCTTCTTTTGCTTCGATTTTGTCTATTTTGAAGGATTGGCCGTCGTGCTTGCCAGAGAAGACGACCAGAGCCCTAGCTTCAGCGTCGTTGAGTGGTCGACTCAGACGAGGCTGGCGTGGCGCAATGGCTCATTCTGATTCGCTCTCACGTTAATACCAGGGGCCCACGCTTGACTGTGTTTAAAAAATCCAAAATAGAACACGTCACCGTTTATAACCAATTGCTTGCAGGTTTATGACAACTAGTACACTTGGCTCAGTTGGTAACGCGTGTGTTGGTTTGTCCAGGAGGTCCTAGGTTCGATCCACAGCTTCCGACAATTCTTTTTAACACTTTGCAAACTAACTCTTTTTTTCATATTTTCTAATTTTTCTATTTTAATTTATTTTCTTTTCAAACAATTTTCTCATGCATTTAAAAATCACCAAAAATATTTTCCTTTTGCATTTTAATCAGAAAAATGTTTATTTAATTTTTGACATTAAAATTAATATTTTTGCATGCATATTTTAATTAATTGTTAATTAACCATTAAATTAACTTTTAATTATTTTTCCTTATAAAAAATGATCTAGAAAATTCCCAAAAAAATTCTATATCATCTAATTAGCATTACTAACCTAAAATCTTTTTCCTCATTCAAAACTATTATCTTTACTAATATATTTTCTCTTATGTGAACTTCTTATATTTCCCGATTATTACATATCTGCTTACAGGTCGTAATGGTTTGGATTATTTTCTTGCATTCTTTTCCAATATTATGTAACTGCTCATGGGATGTAATAGTTTAAGTAGGATTTACTTTTCCGCACTCCTATATTATGTAACTGCCCCAAAGCCATTTAATAGCGTGGGACCTTTACCTTTTCGCACTTTACTTTCCGTAATTTACTTTCCTTTCCATATAAGCGCTAGTAATTAGGTGTGTATGGCAAGATAAAGCGAACATAGATCACATCAATTCCTAGATAATATATCTAAATTTGACACACTCTTTTCACATGCCCCTTAGGGTAATTCTCTCTCGTTGCCTTTCGAATAAATGGTCAAGTCCTCGAGCGTGAGGTATCCTAGCACCGTTGCCTCGAAACATATCATCATAGTCCCTTGATACAAATATCATAGACCCACGATGTAGCCTACGAATACATGATCTAGTCCCTCGATTGTTGCCTACGAGTGATGATCGTCCCTTGAATGTGCTAGGATACTTCCTACAAGTTGCCTTCTATGACCATCGATGTCCCTTGAATGTCCTTCTACATCCAACGAATAGGGTTACCTACCAACTAATGGTATGGATAGGACTATTCTAAAGGAAAGTAAAACAACACGAAAACGAGCATTCTGAGTAGGTAATAAGACTTTTAGTTGCTTGCTCTATCAAAATACTTTTCACACCTCACACTTTTGTCAAAGTTCAAACACTTTTCAAAAACAAAACATTTCCGAACACTTTGTATACATTCCTACATGAATCATTACAAAGTCAAAGCGAAATGCCTTTTCAAAACATTTTTTGTCAAACACACAGAAAACAATTTTAAAGTGAGGTAAAAGCAACTAAGAGCCCGTAGATAACTACGGATGGAAAGGGGTGCTAATACCTTCCCTTTTCATAACCTTCTCCCTTACTCAGAATCTAACGAAGGTCTTTTCCTGTTCTTTTCACCTTCCCTTAATTGGATAAAATAAAAGTCGGTGGCGACTCTTGCTATCCGCAACATTTGCGATAAAAAGCAAAACAAAAATCTCAAAGTCAGTTCACCGTATTACAGAACTGGTGACTCTGCCGGGGAGACACCCTAAAGAGAGAATACCTTAGGGATCTTTAGATCATTTTTACTGCTTTTTGTTTGAATTGTATACTTTACTTTTAAAGGTTGCTTGGGTATTATACTTGTGGGGGATCGTACACCCGAATCCAGGTTTCCTTAGGTAAGTAGCAATAGATCGTCGCGACCGTTAGGAGTATACCGAAACAGTCAACATGATGGCTACGTTAGTGTGACACTTTGGATGTCTTGATGCTCCTCATTTCCAAGTTGAGGATAGTATTTGGCTTCTGCGTGGTGTCATCAACACTAACTCAACTTTTAGAGCCCTAATTGACCCATCTTGGCCATTAGAAGGTAGTGAGATGGCCGGCTTTGGTGCAGACTAAGGTTGGCTGATACTCAATGCTACGCTCATTAAGATCAAAATTTTGGGATATTTTCGGTCGACCACTTGGTAGTCGTATTGAAATAAACGCCTAAGAGAAAGATCAATGATATGAGATTCCTAGAACCCGGTTACTATAATAGGACAGGATGAACCCACTCAAACTTTGGTAGGGTAGTCACCTATACCTCATGCAAGCCTTAAACCTAGGGCTATTGTGTGAATTGTTTGTGCTTGCTAAATATGACATCATGACATCATTGCATTGCATATCATCTCTAACTATTTCAAGGACCTAGGGATTTATCTTTGCTCTGTTTTGTAGGGATTATGGCTTCCAAGAAGACTATCCGAATCAACTTTATGGGTATACCTTCTCAACTCAAAGAATTGGTTTTAGAAATTCCCGATCATGCTCAGTTCATCAAAAGACATGGTTATCTGCTTGATTTGGTTATCTCTAGTTTTGAAGAAGATATGATGCACGTCCTATTCCAATTCTTCGATCCGAAACACCATTGCTTTACATTCCCAGATTATCAGTTGGTTCCTACCTTGGAAGAGTTCTCTAAGCTACTTGGGATACCTATTCTTGATCAAATTCCATTCACCAGTTTAGAAAAGGTTCCTAGAGTGCGAAGACATTGCATCGACATTACATCTAAAGCGCTCAGACATTGAAGCCAATTAGGAAACTAGAAGCGGAGTTAAGGGTTTACTTGCTAAGTTCTTGATAAAGAAAGCTCGAGAATTCCTCAAAGCTATGAGTTTCCATGCATTCGAAGACATTTTGGCTTTGCTAATCTATGGTTTGGGGCTATTTCCTAATCCAGATCAATTCATAGACGTGAACGCCATCAAGATATTCCTCACTCGCAATCCTATGCCTACCTTACTTGGAGATATCCTACATTCTCTCCACACTCGTACTATAAAAAGACAAGGAACTCTCATGTGTTGTATACCGTTACTTTCCATGTGGTTTATTTTGCACCTTCCTCAATCAGTATTGAAGAACGAGCAAAGGTTGAAGTGGTCTCAAAGACTAATATCACTCACTCATTCAGATATCCGTTGGTGTCTCTTTTCTCAAAAGGACTTCACTTTCATTGAGCGTTGTGGAGAATTCCCTAATGTACCACTCCTTGGCATAAGGGGAGGTATCACTTACAATCCTTCTCTAGCTTTGGGTCAGTTTGGTTATGCTCGAAGAGATGGTCCTCATGATATGCTTCTTCAAGATATTGTGTTCGACTACAACCACGATCTCCAAAATTACCATCGAAGGTTCATACACGATACCAAGACTTTGGGGCACCAGAATTCCATTCCTTGGGAACCTTACCTCAAATGGGTGCGAGCTCGAGCTCAAAACCTCATGATGCCATTTACACCGTGTTACCGTAATTATGGAACTGTTGCTATAGGTGGCGTACCTATCTGTTCTCCATCCTAACATGCCTCGATTTTGAAGACACGAAGAGATCATGGATTCAACTAAAAGAAGAAGGGATATATTCGAAGCTCAATGCTATGCAAGTGAGAAGAAGGTACTAGAGTTGACCAAGCTACTTCACGAGGAGAAGAACATCAACGCCTACTTCAACACCAAAAGGAAGCGCCCATGGGAGGCTTAGAGCTTTAGGATTTTTGTTCTTTTATTTTTCCAAACTATCTTTTGTACTTAAAAAGAAAAAGAAAAAAAAAAAGAATGAAACTAATAAAAAGTTTGTTCATGCTTGTTTAACAAATTTAAATTCCTAAGGTCCTTGAAACATTGCATTGCATTTGCATAAACATCGCATATCATAGCATAACATTGCATAATAGGTACATTGAAGATCGGTTTTCTCATTTTCTCGCTATTTATTTTAGCAGAAATGGCTCTTGAATAGACTGTCAAAGATCTTCAGGCACAAAATGCTTAATTCCAAGAAATGTTCACCAGCTTGGTCCAAGGCCAAGAAGATCTGAAGAAGCTCATCAACAGAAAGAAGTGGGTCATTGGTGTTCTCATCATGGGCAGACGTCACAAAGGTGGTCCTAAGGTGGTCAGTCGGATAGAGCTCTCAAACAGGAGTGCCGAAATTGAGGGAAGTTTCAAGGGCAACGAAGATGACCAGCGTGAGCCTGAGACCAAAGAAGAAGATTATGAGAATGATCAGTACTCTTTTGAGGATGACAAATACAAACAACTTGAAGACCGTCTAAATGCTGTGGAAAATTTGAAAATGTCAGGGCTGAATTTTGATGATCTGAGTCTTGTTCCTGGTGTGGTGATTCCTCGCAAGTTCAAGGTTCCTACTTTTGCCAAGTATGATGGCATTTCTTGTCCGAAGCTACATTTGAAATCCTACGTTCAGAAAATCCATCCTCACACTGATGATAGGAAGCTGTGGATCCATTACTTTCAAGAGAGTTTATCCAGAGCTTAGTTGGAGTGGTATTATCAGCTAGAGAGTACCCACATCCATACCTGGAATGACTTAGCTGATGCTTTCTACAAGCAGTACCAATATAATGCTGAATTGGCACCCACTCACATGCAACTACAAAACATGTCTATGGGTCGTGATGAGAAGTTCAAAGAATATGCTCAAAAATGGAGAGATCTAGCAGGCAGAGTCCAACCACCCTTGTCCAATAGGGAGTTGGTTGATATATTCATGGGGACATTAACAGGTCCATTCTTCAATCATCTGATTGGAAACTCTTGATAGATTCATCGGTGATCTTGTGAGAGAACATATTGAAGCTGGAATCAAGGCGGAAAGATTCGGTAGAGTCATCATCAAATGTTGCGAAGAGATCTTTTGGTAAGAAAAAGCCAATCTTGTGTATGGTCGAAAAAGCCGAGCCAAGACCGACCGTGCTCAATCTGTGGGGCGTTGTGATCTCGATCCTACACCGGCAACCTCGGTGAGACAACGCATGTAACGAGAATGTGCCACAAAAGCGGTTCTGAAGATCAACATGCCTTTATGCAAGCATTGCAACACATGTTGAAACCGGTGATTACCTTGAGGATCCTCCTCAAAACATCAACACTTCCTCTCGAGATACAATCCTAATGCAAAGTGTGCTTACCACTCCAACAGCCAGGCATAACGCGGCGATTGTTGGGCTCGAAGAATAAGATTCAAGACATGATTGAAGCTAAAGAGATTGAGTTTGATCCTCTGTCGAGACACCGAATGTGATCAACGCACCTATGCCCTAAGTAAACACGGTGAACTGACTTTGTAGGTTTTGTATACAAATGTGCGGATAGCAAGTCGCCACCGACTTTTCTTTTATCAATTAAGGGAAGGTAAAAGTACGAAAAAGACCTTCGTTAGATTACGAGTAAGGAGAAAGGTTATGAAAAGGGAAGGTATTAGCACCCCTTTCCATCCGTAGTTATCTACGGGCTCTTAGTTGCTCTTAGATCACTTTAAAATTTGCTTTCTGTGTGTTTGACAAAAAAAAATGTTTTGAAAAGGCATTTCGCTTTGACTTTGTAATGATTCATGTAGGAATGTATACAAAGTGTTTGGAAATGTTTCGTTTTGAAAAGAGTTTGAACTTTGACAAAAGTGTGAGGTGTAAAAAGTATTTTGATAGAGCAAGCAACTAAAAGTCTTATTACCTACTCAGAATTTGTCATTTTCGTGTTATTTTTACGTTCCTTTAGAATAGCGCTATCCATACCATTAGTTGGTAGGTAACCCTATTCGTTGGATGTAAGCGGGACATTCGAAGGGACATCGTATGGTCATAGAAGGCAACTTGTAGAAAGTATCCTAGCACATTCGAAGGGACTATCATCATTTTTCTTAGGCGACAATCGAGGGTCAAGATCATGTATTCGGAGGCGACATCGTGGGTCTTATGATCTTTGTATCGAAGGGACTATGATGATTTGTTTTGAAGGCGACAGTGCTAGAATACCTCTACGTTCGAGGGACATGACCATGTGAATTCGTAAAGGCAACGAGAGAGAATTACCCTAAGGGGTGCATGTGTGAAAAAGTGTGTTGATTTCAGGTATTTTATCTTGGAGTTAAGAGTGATCTATGTCCAATTTTATCTTGCCATACACGCCTAATTACTAGCAGTTTATAGGGTGCGGAAATTAAAATGCGGAAGTAAAGATGCGGAAAGGTAAATGTCATACGCTATTACATGGCTTTAGGCGGATACATAATTTAAGCGTCACGGAAAATAAAAGCCTAATTAAGCTATTACATCCCATGAGCAGTTACATAATTGGAAAAATAAAAGCGATAGAAGAAGTAAATGCGAAGCGGAATAACACAGAGAATGAGAAATCGGAAAATACGAGAGAAATTGAATAAGAGAAAAATGTTAGTAAAAATGCAAATTTTTGAATGAGAAAAATATGGCATGCTGGAAATAACATAAATATGCTAAAATAATTTTTTGGGATTTTTTGGATGCAATTTAATAATTAAAAACTAATTAAAAGTGTTTTAAATGATAAATTATGAATAAAATAAAATATGCATGCAAAATAATATTTTTTAATTTTATAAATTAAATAAGTATTTTATGAAAATAAATGCAAAAGGAAAAATATTTTTGATGATTTTTAATGCATGAATAAAAATGTTGAAAAGAATTAAAATGAATGCAAAATATTAAATAATAAGAAAATATTAAAGTTTGTAAAAAAGAGAAAAACCAAATGGTCCTGGTGGGAATCGAACCCAGGACATGGCTTTCATCCATCCACGCCTTTGCCATCTGATCCATGGCATACGTGTTTGAAGATTGGAGCGAATGAAATACAAGCACGCGTCGTCTCCTGGTTGCACCAAACTCGCGCCAGACTTCATCTTCTCCGATTCAAATTTTTAAACACTTAGCGTCGGTCTTTCTTCGACGCTAAGGCCCCTGCAAAAATTAAAATCACATACACGTAATATAAATGCATTGTGAATACATGTATCAACTCGTTTTCATCCATTGATCACTCTGGTATGCTTAGTTTGGTCCAAATTTTCTGTTTCAAGAAACCTAATTCGAACGAAAACCCTAGTCATGGTGATTTTCGTTCGGTCACTAAAGCGATTGGGCTACCAGACGACTTGCAAACTTGATCTGATCATGAACAAACAATCAAAAGTGTTAATAATGCATAAAAGCAATCGATTTCAAGAAAAGTGTCAAAACCGTGAGTTTGATTTCGTGATTCTTGATGGATTCTTGATACGTAAGTGCGGAATGAATCAATGGACCTCCAGGAAGTGATTGGCTTAGAATCGGTTGAATCGAAGCAAAACAAGGTTGCTAGTAGCTTGTAACCCACGGTTTTTTAAGTTGCAATAAGGGTTTCTCCAGCCAAATTCTCTACCCTAATTCGTGTGGCATGAGCTATGTATATATAGTAGAAGGATTTGGGAGTTAATTTGAGGAAGAATCAATCACTAATCAATGCAAATCAAATTTGATTTTGTACAAAATCAAATTTTCATATTTTGATCAATTTTCAATCAAATCTTGCCATACCAATCCAAATTTCGAAATTTGTTGGCTTTGTTGAGTTGCTTGGATCTCAAGGAAGAGAGAAAAATCAAGTTTGCAATTAATTTTGATTTTATACTTTATTTTTGAATTTAATTTGTATTTAAATGAATAAATTCCAAATTAAATAGAAAAATAAAATAAAAATTCGTGGCATTGGGCTTGGATATTCCTAATTGTATAAGGAACAAGTTTGGATGAAGAAAAAGTAAGCCCATTTGCAAAGTTTTTGATTTTTAGAAGCATCTCTCTTTGTGCATTCTTTCAAAATTGCCCAACTTGTGAATAGTGTATCTTGCTCAATTTTTCACATTTTTGAGTGTTCTTGGACTTTTTGGAAAGCTCTAAGAGTCCTCTAACCAACCTTTTTGGTCTCAGCTCAATTGTAGTTTCCATTCTCAATATATTCTCAAAACAAAATGTTGACTTTTTGTTGACTTTGAAAATGACCTGTAATGTTTTGAGCCATACCTCTCAAATGAAGCATTTTTTGGACATTCTTGTGAGACATGAAGTTGTAGAGAATTGAATTTCCTTCAAAACAAGAGGTGGTGGAAAAATTTCTGAGAAAGTATGAGAAAGTTATGATCAGTCAAAGTTTGATTGACTTTTCACCTAGAAACCCTAATTTAGAAAGTTTGACTTTTGAGCAAATCTTGAGTTTTCTTGATGAATCATGATGAACCCTTGATAAAATGATGAATGTAACTTCAAAATGAGGATGTTGACCAAAAATCATGAAGTTTGTTGTGTGTTGACCACGTTGACTTTTGTCAATCTGTGATTTTCAACCATCGAGCAATTATGCGGAAATTTGACTTGTGGAGCTTGAAACTTGACATGGAGAACCTTTGAAGCATATGAGGAGGCATGATGACTACTGGAGATGTTAGAAGTCCATCTTGATCTGATAGATACCAAACCCTAGTTTGGGTTGATTGTCTAGGAGAGAGTTTGTCTGATCAACTCTTGAGGAATCCTTGAGTATGGATGTATGAGATGTCTTGAGAGGATGGAGGCAAATTTTGGGGTATGACAGCTGCTGTTCAATCTTCTTGTCTTGGAAGGTTAGATTGGCATGCTACTTCGTGACACAGGTGAAGATGATTGAACACTCAATACACTAAATTTACTCATTTGTTGGTTAATGATCTTGGAATGGGCTTATAGATGCCATTTGGAAAATGGAGATTTTCTGGGAATGAGTCGTCGCTAGACTCAAGATTGTCGATAGGATAGGAGAATCGTCGGAGATGGGCTTAAGATGCCATCTGGAAGGTCGATCTTTGGGGAGTGAGCCGTCTGCTGGGCTCTGTGAGCGTTCTGAGTGAAAGGAGCATGGAGATGGGCTTAAGATGCCATCCGGAGGGTCGTACGTTAGACTTCGTGCTCATCTTTGAATGAAGTTATTGGTTTGTATTGGTTTTAACCAAATATGCGACGATACGAAGGTGGAGAATTGTTGACACGTAGTCGGAGATGGGCTTAAGATGCCATCAAGGCAAGCTGAGTCATCGGAGACTACTGTAGTTCTTGTTGATAATAAGAAGGATTCAGAATAGATCTTCGTGCTGATTATTCTGAGGGGATAGTAGTTGACAAAATGTGGGTATCGTCCCTGTTGTGCATCGGGTATTGATCCACTGCCTGTTATCGGAGGATAACTTGTGATCGTTCGGATAGGGTCTCCCGTCTAGCTTCGGGTATTAATCCTGGATCCGCTGTTGGAGAACAGCAAGGGTGGTCGTTTGGATAGCTTTCCCGTCTGGATTCGGGTCTTAATCCTAGACCAGTTGTCGGAGGACAACCAGGGCGGTCTTTTAGATAGTTTTCCCGTCTGGATTCGGGTCTTAATCTTGGACCTGTTTGCGTCAGAAATGACTTTTACCTGTTTTGGAGAAAACAAGAGAAACTTTGATAGAATATTTGTTAGTTTTATGCAAAGTATGATGCATGACAATGTATATGAATGACATATGCATGAATTATGACTTTATGAGTAATGTATGAATGATAGATGTTGTGGTATTTCAAAACATATCCATCTTGAAGAAGAAGCAGATGTTCTGCTTGGAGATTTCTGACTTCTGTTTGAGAATGGAGATCTTGAGAAGAAAGATAACTTTGATCCCTCCGATGCACCATCTGACCAAGTCTTGGGCCTAGATATTGTTGAGGAAGGTAGAGATTGGGAAACTCGTTGTTGGAAATCTCATACATAGACCCTGCTTGGGAGAGTCTGGGAGGCAATCTGTTGGGGATCTTGTATGTAGATCCTGATGGGAAAAATTAGGAGGCGCTCTACTAAGGATTTTGAGTGTAGATCTCGCTGGAGAGCGTTTGATGGTTGCTGGGAGACCGGGTTGGAGCCCGTTGAAGTCTCTGGCCGGGGAATAAGAGGTGTAGGTTTCCTCCAGTGCACTATCTGACCAAGTTTCAAGTCTGGATACTGCTGCTGGAGAAAAGGGGAATGACTTGAGAGATATCCGCTGGGGATAAATATCTCGGCTGGGGATGAAGTGCTATTGCTCGCAGACGGGTGTAATCCAGTTAAGTTGAGTGGAATCACTGCTTGGGGATCGATGCGTACTCCACTGGGGAAGGTTTGTACTGAGTGACATCTCGGTAGGGATCATGCTCTGCGGGGGAGTTTTGGTGACTTTCGTCGTCATCTCAATTCCTGGAGTATGTAGTAATTACTTTTGTTGTTCACCTTTCGCATGTTTGTGACTAGATTTTTATTGTCAAATGCATATAATCATTCAAAGCAACCGTTGGACTTTATGCAAACGACAACAACAACAAATTGTAAAGAGAAAGAAACTTGTATTTACTTGAAGTGTGGCGTATGGCCAAGTAGTTTGTACACAAGAAAGGTAAAAAGCTATGCGGAGACAATCTCGTTAAGTTCCAACTATGCTAGTACTCATATATTTCAACTATCTCATCTCCTTCTGTCGATAGAAAGTGAGTGAATTGATTTTCGCCATTTGAATCTTGAATCTTGTAGTAGTACGGAAGTAGGTGATGCGGACGAGACATAGTCGTGCGCTTAAATCCTAACTTTTGCCTAGACCGCCCTTTCGGGTTTCGTCTGGGATACCCTTTCTTGCCCAAGCCTTTTCGGGTTTTCGACTTGTCGGTGTACATTTCTTTGTATATATCCTTAACTTTTGCCGAACCCTTTTGGTTGCGGGATATATTTTTTGCCTAGGTCGGTCGACCTAGCGGGTCTCTTTATCGTAGTATTTTTGACTATGCGCGTTCACGGTGTGGGGCGTCTTCACCATCCATGGTGCTAAGTATCATAGCTCCGCCGGAAAATCTTCTTGACTACACACGGTCCCTCGTGGGTGGGAGTCCATTTGCCCAGGATCACCTTGTGGAAGAATGATGCGCTTGACTACTAGATCACCGACTTGGTAGACTCGGTGTTTGACCTTCTTGTTAAATGCTCGATCATTCGTTTCGATAGATCTATCCATAGCGGATGGGCCGAGTCGTTTCTCATCAATCAAGTTAATCGGTCAAGCGAGTGGACCCAATCGTCTTAACAACTCTGCGTCTTGGAGGATTACGGTTGAGGGTATCGAACCTCGATGGGTAGGACTGCTTCCATACCGTATCTGAGAGAAGGGGTTGCCCTGTTGATGTCCGTCTTTGTAGTGCGATAACCATGAAGAGCAAATGGTAACATCTCATGCCAATCTTTGTAACTCACTGTCATCTTCTGTATAATCCTCTTAATGTTCTTGTTGGCGGCTTCCACTGCGCCATTCATCTTAGGCCGATACGGAGAAGAATTGTGATGCTGGATTTTGAACTGCGTGCGGAGTTCAATGATCATTTTGTTGTTGAGATTAGAGCCGTTATCTGTGATAATCCTTTCAGGAGTGCCATACCGACAGATAAGATTATGCTTAATGAATCGAGCCACAACATTCTTGGTAACAGATGCGAACGAAGCTGCTTCTACCCACTTGGTGAAATAGTCAATTGCCACAAGGATGAAACGATGTCCGTTGGAAGCCGTGGGCTTGATTTCTCCGATCATGTCAATGCCCCACATTGCAAAAGGCCACGGAGTTGTTAGAACATTGATCTTTGGAGTGCGTGCACTGTCGGCATAAATCGGCACTTGTGACAAGATCGGCGTACGATGACAATCGGCTTCCATGGTGGACCAATAGTAACATGTTCTCAAAATCTTCTTAGCCATGGTATGTCCTTTGGAATGAGTACCAAATCGCCTTGTAACTCTTCCATGATACGTATTCTTTGTTTACGGTCTACAGTAGATAAGCACAAGTCGTGGTTGTGCTTGTATAAGATGTCGTTCTTGAGGAAGAATTTGGATGCAAATCTTCTCATGAACTTCTTATCATTGACGAGATGCCCCTGCGAGTATTCTTGAGTCTCAAGATACCTTTTCACGTCGTAGTACCAGGTTTCTCTTACGTATCAAGCTCATAACAATCTGTTGGTTCGTCAAACTTCTCAATGATAATCAGGGAGCCTCGTTGTCCCATCTAACCTTGAACATAGGCGACATAGTAGCCAATCGTCGCTAACGATTCTCTTCTCGTGGAATGTGATCAAAAGTAATCTCTTGAGTAGGGATCAAACTCGAACATGCTCTCGATATGGAATGAGATTCGGATGCTTCGTATCCCACTCGCCCTTTATCTGACTGATCACTAAAGCTGAGTCTCCATACACATGTAAGAACTTGATTCTTAAGTCAATAGCAGCTTTGATACCCATAATGCACGCTTCGTATTCGACCATGTTGTTGGTGCAACTGAAACATAATCTGGCGGTGAAAGGCGTGTGTCCGCCTGTAGGGGATGTAATGATGGCGCCAATGCCATTTCCAAGTGCGTTTGAGGCTCCATCATCAAAAACCATGGTCCATCGGGATCCTTGTTCCGGTCCTTCGTCTGGGCCTGGTTCTTCACAATCTGTAACTAGTAGAACATCCTCATTTGGAAATTCGAACTGCATAGACTGATAGTCATCTACGGTTTGATGAGCCAAATGATCGGCTACTACACTTCCTTTGATTGCTTTCTGAGAAGTATACTGGATGTCGTACTCGGTCAGGATCGTTTTCCATCTTGCTAGTCTTCCGGAGAGAGATGGTTTCTCAAATATGTATTTTATCGGATCCATCTTGGAAATCAACAAGGTAGTGTGAGCCAACATATACTGTCTTAGTCGGCGAGCAGCCCAAGCCAAAGCGTTGCAAGTTTTCTCAAGTTGTGAGTATCTTGTTTCACAGTCGGAAAACTTTTTGCTAAGGTAGTATATTGCATGCTCTTTTCGACCAGACTCGTCATGTTGCCCCAACACACACCCCATTGATTTCTCTAACACTGTCAAGTACATGATAAGAGGTCTTCTGTAACACCCCCTTCTATTTACCCGCGTTTTATAATTAATAATCAGAGTATTTAATCATAATCAAGAAGGCGTCACAATTTAAATTATAAAAATTTGACCAAACAGCATCATGCTTTCACTGAAGAATATTCATTAAATAAATCATACTCAAAATTATGTTTAACAGCGGAAATGAAACATAATTTAATCCTGAATACATTAATCAATAGTCATTCCAGGATATTAAATCAAAACACAATTCAAAACTATCCAAAATATCCATTAAAGGATTTCAAGCAATCGTTTTTCCCCAGTGTTACATCTACCAGAGCACGACACTGACACGCGGACTAGATTAACTAAACTCGACATCTAGAGCTATCCTCACCAACTCCAAGCAGCTAATCACTTCGGATCTGAAATGTTAGAGTAAGGGTGAGATTTCAATTCAATATAACATGTATTATACGTTCTTAGATACAACAGAATAATCGTATGTATATTAATTCATCAACCAAACACAAGATCATAAATAATACAGAAAACAGTTCACATAATGGTCATGTATATATCAAACAATGGCAATTGCAACACTGGAAACCATCCTAACATGTTACAATTCCATATGCAATGCAGACTCTATGCATGTGGTACCAAAACGTGAACCGCGTTCACCCACTGCTCCGTTTACTCGTGGAAAGACAGTGTAATCCATGATTCGCCCACAAACCTTGGGTCAAGAATCTAGCCTCACTACCTCCAACTAGGTAAGTCTATTGGCTCTGCAAGCTCACTTCCGCACAATGGGAATGAACCAATTAACAAATGTCCATGCATGCAATCATAAAAGCATGCAACATTATTCCACTGATCATAATAATTAACATAATCACACGATGTCATTCACCAAATATATCACATTCAAATCATAATGGATATCAAAATATCACATGGTATGCATTAGTTCTCATCCGGTACTCAGACTATTCGTATTAATTACCCATCATCCGTAATTCAATCCATATTTTCAAAATCGGGGACTCGACTTTTTTAAAAATAATTTTCGATAAAATAATATTTTCCTTTCAAGAGTTAAATTTTAAATTTAAGAATAACATGGCTTTTCGAATCGGAGTTACGGTTTAGAAAATATGAATTTTGAAATTTTAGAAGTTTTGGAAAAATACGGTGGTAACGGTTCCTCCTTTGGGAGAACCGGTTCCCACAATCTTTAAAACGCTCTGGAAAAATGTATGGGAACCGGTTCCTCCCACAGAACCGGTTCCCAGTTTAAATTGAGTCTCCTGGATTTTGTATGGGAACCGGTTCCTCCCAGGAACGGTTCCCATGTAAAATCCTCGATTTGAAATTTAACACTGGAACCGGTTCCTCCCACGGAAACGGTTTCCACGACCTGTGACAGCAAAATCTGCTATTTTTGACAGCTTTATGCATCCATAATCATTTCTAAACTTTCAAATACGAATTGTAATATTATGAACACCATTCTAACACCATTTTACACCATTTTGACATCAACCAACATAATTTACTCGTTCCTATTTGTTGTCTGACATACTAATGATCAATTTTCCATTCACTAACACAACTTAGGGTTTCATGCTATAAACCTACAATTCCATTTCCTATCACACCCGATTACCCAGTTGATTCCCAAAATCCATAAGACATATTAACCAAACGAAATCACCCCTTACCTCGCGATGATTCTTCGGTTTCTCTCGGCGTCGGCTTTTCCTCTCTTCTCTTCTTTCTCCAACTCTACGTGAATTGATTTCTCCAAAAAAAAACCTTCTCTTTTTCCTTTCTTTTCCTTTTATATTTCCTTTTAATATTCCAATAAAATAATTAATCAATACTTATTAATTAGTAGAGTGTTTTACTCTCACACCCACCATTTACTCTGCACACCTCCCAACTTTTCCTCATTAAATAATCCAATTAATCCAGATGAATTAAATATTTAAGACCTTAATTAAATAAATAATTAAATTCTCACTTATTTAATATTTGAATTAAATCGGGGTGTCACATCTTCCTTCGGTGGGCGACATTAGGATAGGAGGATTCTGTAGGTACTCCTTGATTTTGTCAAAAGCGATCTGGCAATCGTCATTCCATTTCACTACTTGATCTTTCTTAAGTAACTTGAAGATTGGCTCACAAGTAGCGGTTAGATGTGCAATGAATCTGGCAATGTAATTCAATCGGCCCAAGAAACCTCTGACTTCCTTCTCTGTACGGGGAGCTAGCATCTCTTGAATCGCTTTAACCTTGGCGGGGTCAACTTCAATACCTTTACCACTGACAACAAACCCTAGGAGTTTTCCGGATCTGACTCCAAAGGTGCACTTGTTAGGGTTAAGTCTCAGTCTGTACTTCTTCAACCTATCAAACAGTTTCTATAGATGATCAAGATGTTCTTCCTCAGTTTGTGATCGAGCTATCATATCGTCGATGTAGACCTCTATCTCGTGATGAATCATGTCATGAAATAATGTCACCATAGCACGCTGATAAGTGGCGCCCGCGTTCTTCAGTCCGAACGGCATAACCTTGTAGCAGAAAGTGCCCCTTTGTAACAAAGGTAGTCTTTCCATGTCTTGAGAGCCATTTGATCGATTATGGGAGAAACCATCCATGAAGGAAAAACTTTGTCTTTGGCGGTGTTGTCAACCAGAACATCAATATGAGGGAGCGGAAAATCGTCTTTCGGACTTGCTTTGTTCAGATCTCTGTAATCCACACACATTCGTACCTTGCCATCCTTCTTAGGTACAGGCACTACATTAGCAACCCACTGTGGATAGGAAGTAACAGCTAAGAAACTGCGTTGAGCTTCATAACTGACTTTGTTTTCTCGACATCTCGGGGCGCATCGGAACCTTACATTTCACGGAAGAAAACCTTCTTTTGTCGGCAATCGGTGTACCACAATATCAATGTCCAAACCCGGCATGTCTTCGTATGACCAAGCAAAAACCTCAATATAGTCTCGTAGCATCTGAACCAATCTTCCTTTGACCTGCTCTCAAGACCCGCTCCTATCTTGACCTCTTTTACATCTTCGTCGGTACCCAAATTCACAACCTCAACTTGCTCTTGTGTGGTATAACTCGCTCTTCTTGCGTAGTAGTCGACAAGTTCTCACGGCACTTCACAATCTTCCTCACTTCGTCTTGACTTGGTAGATCGGATTATCGAAGTCATATTTAGCAATAACATATTTGTTATCAGCGAGATTCGGAGTGATTACTGCGGTGTATCACGTGGGTGTGTGTAAGAAGCATAGCTTTTGGAAGGGGTGATAAAGTAAGATAAAGAAAACAAGCAATTGAATGCAAAATTCCAACGATTTATTGAATGAAAATCGCAAACAGCGAGATAATAACCCTCAAGCGAGCCACGATGCCGGGAAGGCACTAGGCTTTAGAGTTTATTGTTCAAAGCGAGAAAGTACGAAAAGCAAAACAAAAACAAAATTACTCCTGTCTAAAGGAGATTGGTATAGCGTCTTGATCTTCCAATTCTTTGAGTCCATTGTCGAGAGTAGGGAAGATCCACTTGCGATGTCGAAGTCGTTGTCGTCGTTCTATAGCATGGATTCCACTACGGTGACGAAAAGGAAGTTGGCCGGCACGTTCGTGGCGTATCATCTTCTGACCCTTGATGGTGAAGCCTAAACCAGTCTTGTCGGATTTGAAAGGAAGATCGGGGAGCTGACCCCAAATAGTACTACCTTCTTCAACAGCGGCTTGAGCATCTTTCAACGAGGCCATCCTAGGCGGAACTTGTGTAACTTCAGGAGTGACAGGAGAGTCAACAGGCGTGACTCTGGGGATTGCTTCAAAGGCTTGACAGGGAGTTTCAAAGAATTCACCCTCTACCTCGAGGTATCAGAATGACTGCAGATGACTGACCATATATTCTTCTTCACCACATACTGTAACAACCTTCCCTTTCACCGGGTACTTCAGTTTCTGATGCAAGGTAGAGGTATGGCCTTGCCCATGTATCTAAGGGCGTCCAAGTAGGCAAGAGTAAGGTGGACGGATGTCCATGACAAAGAAAGTAGAGTCGAAAGTCGGGAACCGACTTTATGATGAGCTCTCCAAGCACTTTCGCTTGGAACCATCAAAAGCTCTCACAATAATGTCACTGGGTCTCAGAACCAACCCTTCGACATCAAGTCGATCAAAAGCGGTCTTCGGTAGGATATTTAGAGCAGAACCGGTATCCATCAAAACATGAGATAACGTAGTGCCCTTGCATTTAACAGAGATGTGTAAGGCTTTGTTGTGTTTCTTTCCGGAAGGAGTCAAATCAGCATCAGAGAAGCCTAGGCCGTTGTTGGCAGCCAGGCTAGCAATACAAACTTCAAACTGGTCAGTATTCGTGTCTTGCGGTACGTGAGCATTCTTCAGAAACTTCACCAAGGCATTAGCATGAGCCTCAGAGCACAAGAGCAGAGCAAGCATGGAGATCTTGGACGGAGTTTGTCCCAACTGTTCCACCACATTGTAGTCACCCTTCTTGATAATCTTCAGAATTTCCTCCATTTCTTGTTTGGAGGTGTCTTCAGTAACTTCCTTTGGTACTTGGTGGCGGGGATGAGTTCTTGGTTCTTTCCCTCTAGCTTGGGGAATGGATTGAATAGGGAATCGAGTTGAGTCACAGTGTCTTTTGGAGGAGAGATATCTGGGGAGAATACTCTTCCGGTTCGGGTCACCTTACTTGATCTGGTGATGTTGTCAATGTCAGGAATGGTAGCTTCAACTGTAAGGTCTTCAATGGTCAGAGGGTCTTGCTTGACGCCATGATAGTAAACATCAGATCCATAATTCCAAGGGATAGCCTTGTCGAAGGAATATGGGCTGGTCTTGGAGAAGTGATAATGAGAGGTGCCACTCTGAGCAGGATCATGAGGAAATCCTTATAGTATTAACATCGGCATAGTCTTACGGAAATCGTCACCCCATCCGGTCGCCTTAACATCTTCAATAGGAATCTTGTAGCTATCAGGAACAGTGTACTTCACCATGTAATCATACTTTCCACTTGGCTGCCCCAAGGTATCCCACACGGACGGTGTAGTTTCATTCGCATCTTGATCTTGGTTTAGACATTTCTTCACACACTGCCTTTGGTGGTTTCGAAATAGTATCTCACGGTTATCCATCATGCGAACACATCTTCTCAACCAAGCACAACCATCGGTGCGAGATGGGCACCAGCGGCAATTCTCTGGGCATCTGGATTGACACGGCTTGCGACAAATTTTCTTAACAGTCATCGGAGGAATGGTCAAGTCATCTATGTTGAAGACATAAGTATCGTCACCAACACATTGGAACTCTTGTCATGGTTAGGCATAGGCGCGTTGATCACATTGGTCTCAGCGGGAGGATCAAACTCAATCTGCTTAGCTTCAATCATATCTTGAATCTTGTTCTTGAGCCCAACAATCATCGATCTTGTGGCATTGGGTGGTAAGCACACTTAGCATTAGGATTGTATCTCGGAGAGGAAGTGTTGACATTTTGAGGGGTCCCTCAAGGTAATCAGCTCTGCTTTCAACATGTGTTGCAAGGCTTGCGACAATGGCATGTTGATCTTCATAAACTGTCTTCGTGGCGCGTTACGGCTCTGCGCGTTGTCTCGAGGTTGTCTTGATGCGGATTGGAGATCCTGCCCCCCACAGTTGAGCACGGTCGGTTTGGCTCGGCTTTTCGACCATACAGCATTAGCTTCTTTCTTACCACCAAAGATCTCTTTGCGGCATTTGATGATGACTCCATGAATCTTTCCACTCTTGGTACCGACTTTCGCTGCTTTGTCGAATAGCTTGGTGAATCCGGTGAAGAGTTTCAATCGGATGATTAAAATGAGCACATCGGTGTTCCCATAAACATATCAACAAACTCCCTATTGGACAAGGGTGGTTGAACTACTGCTAGATCTCTCCATTTACGAGCATACTCTTTGAACTTCTCATCACGACCCATAGACATGCTCTGTAGTTGCATGCGAGTGGGTGTCGATTCAACATTGTACTCATCTTGCTGTAGAAAGCATCGCTAAGTCACTCCAAATACGGATACGGTCATTCTCTAGCGATAGTACCACTCCAATTGAGTTCGGACAAACTCTCTTGAAAATAATGCATCCATAACTACATCATCGGTGTGGGGTTGATCTTGAACATAAGACTTCAAATGCGACGGGACAAGACATGCCATCATACTTGGCAAAAGTAGGAACTTTGAACTTGGGAGGAATCACAACACAGGGAACAAGACTCGGATCATCAAAATTCAGCCCGACATCTTGAGGTTTTCCACACATTCAGACGGTCTTCAAGTTGTTTGTACTTGTCATCTTCATCAGTATTGGCCATCATCATAGTCTTTTTCGGGCTCATCTGGCTACCCATCACCCTTGACACTCCCTCATTCTTGACACTTCCTTGACTCTATTCGGTGACCACTTTAGGACCACCCTTGTAGCGTCGCCTATGTTGAGGAGACCAACAACCTTCTTCTTTACATTGATGAGCTTCTTGGATCTTCTTGGCCTTGGACCAAGCTGGTGAACATCTGTTGGCCCAGGCATTACGAGTCGAAGATCTTTGGCGGTTTGTTCAAGAGCCATTTCTGCTAAAATAAATAGCGAGAAAATGAGAAAACCAATCTTCAATGTACCTGTGATGCAATGTTATGCTATGATATGCAATGTTTATCGAATGCTATACAATGTTTTCAAGGACCTTAGAGATTTAAATTTGTTAAACAAGCAATGAACAAACATTTATTAGTACTTCTTTTATTATTCTTTTTCTTTTTAAGTACAAAAGGTAGCTCAAAAAAAGAAAAGCATATAAATCAAAAAGCTCTAAGTCTCCATGGGCTTCCTCTTGGCCGGGTAGGCGTTGATGCTTCGCTCCTCGTGGTAGCTTAGTCAACTCTAGCACTTTCTTCTCACTTGCATAACAGAGCTTCAAGGTATCCTCTCTTCTTTAAGTGAATCAGGATCTCTTCAAGTCTTCAAAATCGGTAGGCATGTCGGGATGGATAACGATTATAAATCGTCACCTATAGCAGGTTCCATAATTCTTGGTAAAAGCAGTGAATGGCATCATGAGGTTTGAGCTCGAGCTCTCACCCATTTGAGGTAAGGTTCCCAAGGAATGGAGTTTGGTGCCCCAAAGTCTTGGTATCGATCTTCTTTACCATGCCCCAGCGTGTATGAACCTTAAATCGGTAATGCGGAGATCGTGATTGTAGTCGAACACAATATCTTGGAGAAGCATATCATGTGGACCATCTCTTGAGCAAAACCAAATGGCGTAGAGCTAGAGAAGGGTTGTAAGTAATACCTCCCTTATACCAAGTAGTGGTACATTAGAATTCTCCATAGCATCAATGAAGGTGAAGTCCTTTTGAGAGAAAAGATTCAATGGATATCGAATGAGAAAGTGACATTAGTCTTTGAGACCATTTCAACCTTTGTTCGTTCTTCAAAGCGATGGAGGAAGGTGCGAAATAAACCACACAGAGAAAGTAACGGTATACGACACATGAGAGTTCCTTGTCTTTTAGTAATGCAGTGTGGAGAGAATGAGAATGTCTCCAGTAAAGTAGGCCTGGATTGCGGGTGAGAACAACTTGATGGCGTTGACATCTATGAATTGATCGAGTTAGGGAATAGAACCAAACCATAGATTAACAAGGCCACAATGTCTTGAATGCATGGTAACTCATAACTTTGAGAATCCTCGGGCTTTCTTAATTAGAAACTTAGCAAGTAAACCCTTAACTCCACTTCTAGTTTCCCAATTGGCTTCAATGTCGGCGCTTAAGATGTAAAGCGGATCGATGTCTTAGTACCTAGGAACCTTTTCTAAACCGGTGAATGGAATTTGGTCAAGAATAGGTACCCAGTAGCAGAACTCTTCAAGGTAGGAACCAGCGATAATCAGGAATGTAAAGCAATGGTGCCGGATCGAAGAACTGAAATAGGACATGCATCATATCTTCTTCAAAACGGAATAACCAAATCAAGTAGGTAACCATGTCTTTTGATGAGCTGAGCATGGTGGGAATCTCGAAACCAATTCTTTGAGTGAGAAGGATACCCATGAAGTTGATTTAGATAGTCTTTCTAGAAGCCATAATACCTACAAAGCAGCAAAGATAAATCCTAGGTCCTTGAAATAGTTAGAAATGATATGCAATGCAAATGATGTCATGATGTCATGTTTGGCACACAAAGTAATTCACACAATGAGCCTAGGTTTAAGGCTTGCATGAGGTATAGGTGATTACCCTACCAAAAGTTTGAGTTGGTTCATCTGTCCTATAATAAGCGGGTTCTAGGAATCTCATATCATTGATCTTTCTAGGTGTTTATTTCAATACGACTACCAAGTGGTCGATCAAAAATATCCCAAAGTCGATCTCAATAGCGTAGCATCGGTATCAACCAACCTTAGTGCACCAAAGGCCATCTCACTACCTTCTAATGGCCAAGATGGGTCAATTAAGGTTCTAAAAGTTTAGTTAGCGCTTGATGACACCGAAGCCAAATACTATCCTCAACTTGGGAATGAAGAGTATCGGGACATCCAAAGTGTCGGGCTAACGTAGCCATCATGTTGACCGTTTGATATCGTCTAGCAGTCGCATGACGATTATTGCTACTTACCTAAAGGAAACCGGATCCGGTGTAGGATCCCCACAAATATAATACCAAGCAACCCTTAAAGATAAAGCAAGCAAGTCAAATAGAAAGCGATAAAAGTGATTTTAGAAATCCTTAAGGCAATTCTCTCTTTAGGGTGTTTCCCCGTGTCGCGATTACGTAACACGGTGAGCCCGACTTTGTAGGTTTTGTATCGCAAATGTGCGGATAGCAAGAGTCGCCACCGACTTTTCTTTTATCCAATTAAGGGAAGGTAAAAGTACGAGAAAAAGACCTTCGTTAGATTACGAGTAAGGAGAAGGTTATGAAAAGGAAGGTATTAGCACCCCTTTCCATCCGTAGTTATCTGGGCTCTTAGTTACTCTTAGATCACTTTAAAATTTGCTTTACGTGTGTTTGACAAAAATGTTTTGAAAAGGCATTTCGCTTTGACTTTGTAATGATTCATGTAGGAATGTATACAAAGTGTTTGGAAATGTTTCGTTTTGAAAAGTTTGAACTTTGACAAAAGTGTGAGGTGTAAAAGTATTTTGATAGAGCAAGCAACTAAAAGTCTTATTACCTACTCGAGAATGGTCGTTTTAGTGTTATTTTCGTTCCTTTAGAATAGCGCTATCCATACCATTAGTTGGTAGGTAACCCATTAGTTGGATGTAAGCGGGACATTCGAAGGGACATCGGATGGTCATAGAAGGCAACTTGTAGGAAGTATCCTAGCACATTCGAAGGACTATCATCATTTTCGTGGCGACAATCGAGGTCAAGATCATGTATTCGGAGGCGACATCGTGGGTCTTATGATCTTTGTATCGAAGGGACTATGATGATTTGTTTTGAAGGCAGCGGTGCTAGAATACCTCTACGTTCGAGGACATGACCATTTGAATTCGTAAAGGCAACGAGAGAATTACCTAAGGGGTGCATGTGTGAAAAAGTGTGTTGATTTGGTATTTTATCTTGAGTTAAGAGTGATCTATGTCCAATTTATCTTGCCATACACGCCTAATTACTAGCGGTTTATAGGTGCGGAAATTAAAATCGGAAGTAAAGATGCGGAAAGGTAAATGTCCTACGCTATTACATGGCTTTGGGGGATACATAATTTAAACGTCGGAAAATAAAAGCCTAATTAAACTATTACATCCCATGGCGATTACATAATTGGAAAAATAAAGCGATAGAAGAAATCGTAAAGCGGAATAACACGTAAGAGAATGAGAAATCGGAAAATCGAGAGAAATTGAATAAGAGAAAATGTTAGTAAAAATGCAAATTTTGAATGAGAAAAATATGGCATCTGGAAATAACATAAATATGCTAAAATAATTTTTGGGATTTTTGGATGCAATTTAATAATTAAAACTAATTAAAAGTGTTTTAAATGATAAATTATGAATAAAATAAAATATGCATGCAAAATAATATTTTTAATTTTATAAATTAAATAAGTATTTTATGAAAATAAGCATAAAAGGAAAAATATTTTTGATGATTTTTAATGCATGAATAAAAATATTGAAAAGAATTAAAATGAATGCAAAATATTAAATAATAAGAAAATATTAAAGTTTGTAAAAGAAAAAACCAAATGGTCTGGTGAATCGAACCCGGACATGGCTTTCATCCACCCGCCTTTGCCATCGATCCATGTACGTGTTTGAAGATTGGAGCGAATGAAATACAAACGTCGTCTCTGGTTGCACCAAACTCGCGCGGACTTCATCTTCTCGATTCAAATTTTTAAACACTTAGCGTCGGTCTTTCTTCGACGCTAAGGCCCCTGCAAAAATTAAAATCACATACACGTAATATAAATGCATTGTGAATACATGTATCAACTCGTTTTCATCCACTGATCACTCTGGTATGCTTAGTTTGGTCCAATTTTTCCTGTTTGAAGAAACCCTAATTCGAACCCGAAAACCCTAGTCATGGTGATTTTCGTTCCAGGTCACTAAAACGCGATTAGGCTACCCAGACAGTTTGCAAACTTGATGCTGATCATGAACAAACAATCAAAAAGTGTTAATAATGCATAAAAAACAGAAATCGATTTCAAGAAAAAGTGTCAAAACCGTGAGTTTGATTTCGTGATTCTTGATGGATTCTTGATCTGTAAGGGTCTGGAATGAATCAATGGACCTCTAGGAAGTGATTGGATGGCTTAGAATCGGTTGAATCGAAGCAAAAACAAGGTTGCTAGTAGCTTGTAACCCACGGTTTTTTAAGTTGCAATAAGGGTTTCTCCAGCCAAATTCTCTACCCTAATTCGTGTGGCATGAGCTATGTATATATAGTAGAAGGATTTGGGAGTTAATTTGAGGAAGAATCAATCACTAATCAATGCAAATCAAATTTGATTTTGTACAAAATCAAATTTTCATATTTTGATCAATTTTCAATCAAATCTTGCCATACCAATCCAAATTTCGAAATTTGATGGCTTTGTTGAGTTGCTTGGATCTCAAGGAAGAGAGAAAAATCAAGTTTGCAATTAATTTTGATTTTATACTTTATTTTTGAATTTAATTTGTATTTAAATGAATAAATTCCAAATTAAATAGAAAAATAAAATAAAAATTCGTGGCATTGGGCTTGGATATTCCTAATTGTATAAGGAACAAGTTTGGATGAAGAAAAAGTAAGCCCATTTGCAAAGTTTTTGATTTTTAGAAGCATCTCTCTTTGTGCATTCTTTCAAAATTGCCCAACTTGTGAATAGTGTATCTTGCTCAATTTTTCACATTTTTGAGTGTTCTTGGACTTTTTGGAAAGCTCTAAGAGTCCTCTAACCAACCTTTTTGGTCTCAGCTCAATTGTAGTTTCCATTCTCAATATATTCTCAAAACAAAATGTTGACTTTTTGTTGACTTTGAAAATGACCTGTAATGTTTTGAGCCATACCTCTCAAATGAAGCATTTTTTGGACATTCTTGTGAGACATGAAGTTGTAGAGAATTGAATTTCCTTCAAAACAAGAGGTGGTGGAAAAATTTACGAGAAAGTATGAAAAGTTATGATCAGTCAAAGTTTGATTGACTTTTCACCTAGAAACCCTAATTTAGAAAGTTTGACTTTTGAGCAAATCTTGAGTTTTCTTGATGAATCATGATCAACCCTTGATCAAATGATGAATGTAACTTCAAAATGAGGATGTTGACCAAAAATCATGAAGTTTGTTGTATGTTGACCACAATTGACTTTTTGTCCAATACAGTGATTTTCAACCATCGAGCAATTATGCAGAAATTTGACTTGTGGAGCTTGAAACTTGACATGGAGAACCTTTGAAGCATATGAGGAGGCATGATGACTACTGGAGATGTTGGAAGTCCATCTTGATCTGATAGATACCAAACCCTAGTTTTGGTTGATTGTCTAGGAGAGAGTTTGTCTGATCAACTCTTGAGGAATCCTTGAGTATGGATGTATGAGATGTCTTGAGAGGATGGAGGGCAAATTTTGGGGTATGACACTAACCGACAAAAGTTCAATGCTATTGACAAGAACTCTTATGTTTTTAATATAGATGACTTGACTATTCCTCATGGTATTAAGAAGAATTTCTTTGCGGTGTCAATCGAGGATGCCGGAGAATTGTCGATGGTGCCCATCGCACATAGCGGTTGTGCTTGGTTGAGAAGGCGTATTCGATTGCATGATGGATAACCCAAGTGCTATTTATGAAACCTTAGCCTATGGAGAATGTGTGAGACATGTCTAAGCGAGATCGAAGATATGGCGAGCCAAACGAAGTATGGGATACCTTGGGGCAGCCAAGTGGAAAGTTTGATTACATGGTGAAGTATAATGTTCACAAAGCTACAAGATTCCTATAGAAGATGTCAAGGTAACCGGATGGGGAGACGAGTTCCCAGAAGATTATGCTGATGTTAACACAATAAGGATTTCCTCTGCTGATCCTGTGCCTAGAGTGGCACCTCTCATCATTACTTCTCCCAGACCAGTTCCATACTCCTCTGACAAAGCTATACCATGGAACTATGGAGCTGACGTTTACTATCATGGTGTCAAACAAGACCCTCTGACCATTAAGGATCTTAAAGTTGAAGCTTCCATTCCTAACATTGACAACATTACCGGATCAAGTAAAGTAACCAGAACCGGAAGAGTGTTCTCTCCAGATATCTCTCCTCCAAACCTTTGCGACTCCATTTCGCATTCCGCCATCGAACCGGTTCCGAAGCTAGAGGAAAGAACCGTGACTCATCACTGCTCGACAAGTACCAAGGAAGTTGTTGAAGATGCCTCCAAATAAGAAATGGAGGAAATTCTGAAGATCATTAAGAAGAGTGACTACAACGCTGTGGAACAGTTGGGACAGACTCCGTCCAAGATCTCCATGTTAGCTCTGCTTTTGTGCTCTAAGGCTCATGCTAAAGCCTTGGTGAAGTTTCTGAAGAATGCTCACATACCGCAAGATACTACTACTGATCAGTTTGAACTTTATATTTCTAACTTGGCTGCAACAATGGCTAAACTTCTACGATGTTGATTTGACTCTGTAGGAAGAAACACAACAAAGCCTTGCACATCTCTATTGAATGCAAGGGCATTACATTGTCTCATGTTTTGGTAGATACCGGTTCTGCTCTGAATATCCTACCAAAGAGTGCTTTTGACCGACTTGATGTTGAAGGATTGGTCTTGAAACCCAGTGACATAGTTGTGAGAGCTTTTGATGGTTCTAAGCGAGCGATACTTTGAGCTCATTACACTGTTAAAGTTGGTTCCCAGACTTTCGACTCCATTTTCTTTGTCATGGACATCCGTCCAACTTACTCTTGCCTACTTGGACGCCCTTGGATACATGGGGCAGGCGCTGTTACCTCCACCTTGCATCAAAAGCTGAAGTACAAAATGAAGGGGAAGGTTGTTACAGTATGTGGTGAAGAGGAATACATGGTGAGTCATTTGCAGTCATTCCGATACCTCGAGATGGAAGGAGAATTCTTTGAAACTCCCTGTCAAGCTTGAAAAAGTTCCAAGAGTCATGCCCGTCGACTCTCCTGTCACTCCTGAAGTTACACAAGTTCCGCCGAGGATGGCCTCTCTGAAAGATGCTCAAGCTGCAGTTGAAGAAAGAGGTAGTACTATTTGGGGTAAGCTCCCCGATCTTCCCTTCAAATCTGACAAGACTGGCTTAGGCTTCACCATCAAAGGTTAGAAGATGATACGCCGCGAACGTGCCGGCACACTTCCTGTCCGCATCAACCAGAATGGAGTCCATGCTATAGAAGACAACGACAGCGACTTCGACCTCAGCGAATGGATCTTCCCAACTCTCGACAACGGACTCAGAATTTGGAAGACCGAAGATGTCATACCAATCTCCTTTAGACAGGAGTAATTGCTTTTGTTTTCTGTTTTTCTATGCTTTTGAACAATAAACTTTAAAGCCTAGTGCCTTGTCCGAGGCATCATGGCTCGTTTGTGAGGGTTATTATCTATCATTTTCATATTTTCATTCAATAAAATCATTGGACTTTTGCGTTTAATTCTTTCTTTTTATTTTATCACCCCTTCAAAGGCTATGTATTCTTACACACCCGTGATACAACTGAGAATCACTCGAATCTAGTTGATATGACTATGCTATTGCTAAATATGACTTCTATAATCCGATCTACCAAGCGAAGGCGAAGGTGAGGAAGATTGTGAAGTGCAAGGAGAACTTGTCGATTTGCTACGACAAGAAGCGAATTATCTGCCACGAAGAGCCGAGTTGAGGTTGTGAATCTAAGTCTTGACAAAGAAAAAGAGATCAAGATAGGAGGCGAGTCTTGAGCGATTATCGAGAGAAAGATTGGTTCGGATGCTACAAGACTATATCGATATTTTGCTTGGTCATACGAAGACATGTCGGTCTAGACAATGATATTGTGGTGCACCGACTAAAGCAAAAAGGTTTTCTCGATGCGAGAAGGTCCGTCGTATCGTCACGAGATGTCGGAGAAAATCAAAGGCGAAGTTATGAAGCAGTTCAACGCCGATTTCCTAGCCATTACTTCTTATCCACAATGGGTTGCAAATGTGGTTCTGTACCTAAGAAGGATGGCAAAGTGCGAATGTGTGGATTCTGATTTGAGCAGGCGAGTCAAAGACGATTTTCCACTTCCTCATATTGATGTTACGTGACAACACCGCTCAACACAAGGTTTTCTCCTTCATGGATGGTTTCTCCGGTTACAATCAGATCAAAATGGCTCCTGAAGACATGGAGAAGACTACTTTCGTTACACAGTGGGGCACTTTCTGCTACAAGGTCATGCCGTTCGGACTGAAGAACGCTGGCGCCACTTATCAACGTGCCATGGTGGCATTATTTCATGACATGATCCATCACGAGATAGAGGTCTACGTCGATGACATGATAGCTCGATCCCAAACTGAAGAAGAACATCTCGATCATTTGCAGAAACTGTTTGACAGGTTAAAGAGGTATAGACTAAGACTCAATCCTAACAAGTGCACCTTTGGAGTCAGATCCGGTAAACTCCTAGGGTTTGTTGTCAGTGGTAAAGGTATTGAAGTTGACCCCGCCAAGGTTAAAGCTATTCAAGAAATGCCGACTCCCTTGAGAAAGAGTCGAGGAGGTTTCTTGGGACGAATGAATTACATTGCAGTTCATTGCACATCTAAGCGCTACTTGTGAGCCAATTTTAAAGTTTTGAAGAAAGATCAAGTAGTGGAATGGAGCAGCGATTGCGGATCGCTTTTGAAAAAATCAAGGAGTACCTCTGAATCCTCTATCCGATGCCTTTGCCGAAGGAAGACCTCTTATCATGTACTTGGCGGTGTTAGAGAACTCAATGGGGTGTGTGTTTGGGCAACATGGCAGTGCAGTCGAAAAAGTATGCAATATACTACCTTAGCGAAGCGTTCTTGTTGTGAAACAAAATAATCACGGCTCGAGAAAACTTGCGGCGCTTTGGCTTGGGCTGCTCGCGACTAAGACAGTATATGTTGACTCACACTACCTTGTTGATCTCCAAGATGGATCCGATAAAATACATATTAGAAACCAGCTCTCTCGGGAAGAATAGCAAGATGGCAAATGATCTTGACGAATATGACATCCGTATACTTCTCGAAAGCGATCAAAGGAAGTGTAGTAGCCGATCATTTGGCTCATCAAGTTGTAGATGACTATCGGTCTATGCGATTCAATTTCAGACGAAGATGTTCTATTAATTCTTGATTGCGAAGAACGGGAGGACGACGAAAGACACGAATAAGGATCGATGGACCATGGTCTTTGATGGAGCCTCAACGCACTTGGCAATAGCATTGGTGCCATCATTACATCTCTATAGGCGGACACCGCCTTTCACATGATTATGTTTGTGCACTAACACATGGCGGTCTGAGCGTGCATCATGGGTATCAAGGCTACTATCGACTTAAGAATCAAGTTCTTACAAGTGTATGGAGACTCGACTTTAGTGATCAATTAGATTAAGTAGGATACAGCATCAGAATCTCATTCCATATCGAGCATGTTCTAAGTCGATCCCCTACTTCAAAAGATTACTTTTGATCACATTCCACGAGATAATCGGTTGGCGGACGCATTGGCTACTATGTTGTCTATGTTCAAGGTCGGATGGGACAACGAGGCTCCCGATCATCATTGAAAAGTTTGTGAACGATTATCTTTGTTGCGAACTTGATCTGAAGAAGCCTTGGTTCTCAGTGAAGAGGTATCTTGAGACTCGGGAATATCCCGGGGCATACATCAACGATAAAGTTCTTGAGAAGATTTGCATCAAATTCTTTCTCAACAACAACATCTTATACAAAGCGCAACCACGACTTGTGCTTACTCCATTGTATAGACGACGCATAACGGATCATGGAAGAGTTACAGGCGCATTCGATACCCACTCGGTGGACATACAATGGCTAAGAAGATTCTGAGAACAGGTTACTATTGGTCCACCATGGAAGTTGATTGTCACCGCTATGCTCGGTCTTGTCACAAATGCCAGATATGCGCAGACAAAGTGCACGTACCTCCAGTACCATTGAATGTTTTGACCGCTCCTTGGCCTTTTACAATGTGGGGCATTGATATGATTGGAGAAATCAAGCCCACTGCTTCCAACGGACATCGTTTCATTCTTGTGGCAATTGATTACTTTACCAAGTGGGTGGAAGCAGCCTCGCTCGCATCTATTACCAAGAATGTTGTGGCTCGATTCATCAAGCATAATCTTATCTGTCGGTATGGTATCCCCAAAAGGATTATCACAGATAACGGTTCTAATCTCAACAACAAAATGATCGCCAAACTCTACACGAAGTTCAAGATCAAGCATCACAAATCTTCTCCATATCGGCCTAAGATGAATGGCGCAGTGGAAGCCGCCAACAAGAATATCAAGAAGATCATACAAAAGATGGCAGTGACTTACAAAGAATGGAATGAGATGTTTCCATTTGCTCTCCATGTTTATCGCACTACAGTACGAACACCCACAGGGGCAACCCCTTTCTCTCTTGTATATGGTATGGGCGGTCCACAAGCGAGATTGAGATACCTTTAACGAGTCCTCCGGGATGCGAGTTAGGCGAGGCAGATGGATCGACCGCCTCGACGGATCAATTTGATTGATGAGAAGCGACTCACATCCATACGCCATGGACGGATCTATCAGAAGTTAATGGTTAGAGCATTCAACAAGAAAGTCAAGCACCGAGTCTACCAAGTCGATGATCTAGTAGTCAAGCGCATAATTCTTCCACAAGGTGATCCCAGGGGAAAATGGACTCCCACCTACGAGGGACCGTTTGTAGTCAAGGCAGTATTTTGGCGGAGCTATGATGCTTAGCACCATGGATGGCGAAGACTTCCACACCTGAGCGGGACATAGTCAAAAATACTACGCATAGATGAGACAGCTAGGTCGTGACCTAGGCAAAAATAAGGGCATCATGGAGAACCAAAGGTTCGGGCAAAGTTAAGGATATATACAAAACATGTACACGCAATCGAAAACACAAAGGCGGCTTGGGCAAAAGGGTATCGGTGGTGAAAACCGAAAGGCGGTCTAGGCAAAAGTTAGGATTTAAGCGTCGACTATGTCTCGTCAGATCACCTACCTACAGACTACTATCAGCATTCAAGATTCGAATGGAAAAAATTAATTCACTCACTTTCTCCTGACAGCAAGGAGATGAGATAGTCGAAATATATGAGCATTACGCCACCTTTCAAAATAATACAAAGTTCTTTCTTTTACAATGTTCGCTATTGTTGTTTTTTATAAAGTCAAATGTTTGCTTTGAATGATTATATGCCTTTGACAACAAATATACGAAAAACGGACATACGAAAGTAATTACGACAGGCTCTAGGAATTGAGATGACGACGGAAGTCACCAACATATTCCCCTGCAGCGTACAATCTCCACAGAGCTATCGCTCGCTGCAAACTTCCTTCGGCGGAGTACAAATTTCTCTCCACTGGTGTTCCAAACACTCCAAGCTTCATCGCGTTAGTCTCTGAGCAGCGATCCCAATTAGTTTAACCTGATTACATCAGTCTCCAAGCAGTAACGGTTTATCTCCAGCAGAGATGTTTATCCCCAGCATGATATATCTCGACAGCAGCAATATCCAGACTCGAAACTCGGTCAGATAGTGCATCGGAGGAAACTTACATCTCTTATCCCCCCAACCGGAGGTTTCGACAAGCCTCGGGTCCCTCGAGCCCTGCCTCCCAGCAACGATCAGATACTCCCCAGCAAGATCCATGCACGAGATCTCTGCGGTGTCTCCCGGCTCTTGTCCTCAGTAGGGTCTATGCACGAGATCCCCAATGAAGTCTCTTTCAACCTTTATTATTCCCAGCAGCATTAACATCTAGACTCGAAACTTGGTCAAATAGTGCATCGGAGGAATCAAAAGCACCCCTTCCTCTTCCGAGTCAGGGTTTTCACCGATTTCATCCCCAAGCGAAAATCAGAAATCCCCAAGCGGAGCATTCGCATCTTCTTCAAGATGGATATGTTTTGAAATACCAACATCTACATTCATACATTATTCATAAAATCATAACATGTGCATATATCATTCATACGCATTGCCATATGCTCGCATGCATCATAATCTGCATAAGTCTAACTATATCCTGTCAAAGTTGTTTGTTTTTCCCCAGCAGGTAAAAACTACTTTTAGACGGAAGATCAAGGATTAATACCCGAAACAAGACGGGAAACCCTATCCGAAAGACCATACAAATCATTTTCAAACGGAAGGTCCAGGATTAATACCCGAAACAAGACGGGAAACCCTATCCGAACGACTACCCGAGTTGTACTCCGACAACATGCATTGGATCAACACCCAAAACGAGACAGGGAAGCTATCCGCATTATGCCAACTATATACTTCAGAAACAATCAAGACAAGGATTGGTTCCGATTCTCTCTTATTATCAACAACAACTACAGAGTCTGGCGTACAACTCAGTTGCCCTGGATGGCATCTTAAGCCCATCTCCGACTATCTGTCAACATCTCTCCACTTTCAGAATGTTGTATATTTGGTTAAAAAACCAATACAAACCAATAACTTCATTCGAAGACGAGCGCAAAGTCTAACGTACGACTTTTCTCAGATGGCATCTTAAGCCCATCTCCGACGTTTCTCCTATTCAGACGACATTCTTGAGCCTAGTGTACGGCTCATTCCCCAACATCTGTCTCTCCAGATGGCATCTTAAGCCCCATCTCCAACGACTCTCCTATTCAAGCGACGTTCTTGAGTCTAACGTACGACTCATTCCCCAGTAAAGTCGACAATTTCTCCAAATGGCATCTGTAAGCCCATTCCCGCGCGTCATCATTCAACAGCGAGTGCAAATTTTCAGGTGTATTCGAGTGTTCAATCATCTTCTACCTTCAGGTCACGAAAGGCAAGCATGCCAATCTAAACCTTCCAGTACAAGAAGATTGAACAGGGGCAGCTGTCATACCCCAAAATTTGCCCTCCTATTCCTCAAGACATTTCTCATATCCATACTCAAGGATTTCTCAAGGGTTGACCAGACACACCCTCTCCTAAGCAATCAACCCAAACTAGGGTTTGGCTATCCTTAAGCCAGGGTGAACCTCCAACACTTCCAGTGGTCATCATGCCTCATCACATGTCTCAAAGGATCTCCATGTCATGTTTCAAGCCTTACAAGTCAAGTTTCCTCAGACAATTGCTCAGATGGTTGAAAATCAATTGTATTGGACAAAAAGTCAACTACGGTCAACATACAGTCAAACTTCATAATTTTTTGTCAACATCCATATTTTGAAGTAATATTCATCATTTGATCAAGGGTTGATCATGATTCATCAAGAAAACTCAAGATTTGATCAAAAATCAAACTTTCCAAATTAGGGTTTTTGAAGGAAAAGTCAATAGAACTTTGACCAGGCATAACTTTCTCATACTTTATCAGAAATTTTCCCTCCAAAGCTTATTTTGAAGAGAATTCAATTCTATACAACTTCATGTCTCACAAATTTGGTCAAAAAATGATTCATTTGGAAAATATAGATCAAAACATTATAGGTCCTTTTCAAAGTCAACAAAAAGTCAACTTTTTGTAAAGAAGTGTTATTGAGCATGGAAACTCCAATGGAGATGAGACCAAAGAGGTTGTTTAGAGGACATCTAGAGATTTCTAAAAAGTCCAAGAACACCCAAAAATGTTAAAAATTGAGCAAGATACACCTTGCACAAGTTGGGCATTTTTGAAGAGGTGCACAAAGGGAAATACTTGACAAAATCCAATTTTTTCCAAATGGGCTTATAATTTTATAATCCAAACTTGATCATAATATTATTTATGACCTCTTGATGCCTTGCCACGACCTTTTCCTATTTTCTTGATTTATTTTTGAATTTAAAAGCATTTAATTCAATTTTAAATTAAATAAAATATGAAAACAAGGTATAAAACAAGTTGGGTTGGATTTTATCAAACTTGAGGACCAAGGAAGCCCACAAGACATGCCAATTCGTGCAAACTCATACAAGGAAGAGAAAATCAAATTTTGGAAAGATTTGATGGAAATTAACAAGAAAATATTTTGCATTCAAAGCCATATCTTTTTCATTCTTTTTGCTCCAATCTCTTGCTCTATAAATACCTAATGCATTCACAAGACAAAAAGCGAAACCTAGCTTCTTGAAGCGACCTAATTTTCTCAAATTTCTTACAAAGTTGTGATTTTGAATTCTATTTTCAGCAGGTTCCAAGGTGTTTAAGCATCCCATTATGTTCACGAGCATTCCGTGATCGATCCCACCTTTACGAAGCCAAGGCATCCCGAGCGTGAAAACCACACAGCTCCGGTTTGGTAAAGTTCTTGTTTTCGAATTCTTGAATTTATGCGTTGTTAACTGATTTGATGCATCCACATGTGTTTATATATGTCATTAGAGCAGTTTGATACCTTACATACAAGCTCTAGCGGGAATAAGGATACGCCATTGTTAGGGAAGATCGTGTTATCTTCTTTGAAACTCATCATACAGGCGTTTTCAGGCCAAAACGATGGCACCATTGAACTCGCAGGGGTCAAATTAGGGGGATAGGGTTCTTCTTTTGCTTCGATTTTGTCTATTTTGCGAGGATTGGCCGTCGTGCTTCTGGAGAAGCGGCCGGAGCCCTAACCCGTCGTTATGCAGTGCGACTCAAGCGAGTGGCGTGGCGCAATGGCTCATTCTGATTCGCTCTCACGTTAATACCAGGGCCCCACTTGGCTGTGTTTAAAAATCCAAAATAGACGAGTCACGTTTATAACCAATTGCTTGGGTTTATGACAACTAGTACACTTGGCTCGGTTAGTAGCGTGTGTTGGTTTGTCGAGAGGTCACAGGTTCGATCACAGCTTCCGACAATTCTTTTTAACACTTTGCAAACTAACTCTTTTTTTCATATTTTCTTATTTTTCTATTTTAATTTATTTTCTTTTCAAACAATTTTCTCATGCATTTAAAAATCACCAATAATATTTTCCTTTTGCATTTTAATCAGAAAAATGTTTATTTAATTTTTGACATTAAAATTAATATTTTTGAATGCATATTTTAGTTAATTGTTAATTAACCATTAAATTAACTTTTAATTATTTTTCCTTATAAAAAATGATCCAGAAAATTCCTAAAAAAATTCTATATTATCTAATCAGTATTACTAACCTAAAATCTTTTTCCTCATTCAAAAATCTTATCTTTACTAACATATTTTCTCTTATGTGAACTTCTTATATTTCCCGATTATTATATATCTGCTTACAGGTCGTAATGGTTTGGATTATTTTCTCGCATTCTTTTCCAATATTATGTAATTGCTCATGGGATGTAATAGTTTAATTAGGATTTACTTTTCCGCAATCCTATATTATGTAACTGCCCCAAAGTCATGTAATAGCGTAGGACCTTTACTTTTCCGCACTTTACTTTTCGCAATTTACTTTCTGCACCATATAAATTGCTAGTAATTAGGCGTGTATGGCAAGATAAAACAAACATAGATCACATCCAATTCCTAGATAATATATCTGAATTTGACACACTCTTTTCACACATGCACCCCTTAGGGTAATTCTCTCTTTTTGCCTTTCGAATAAATGGTCAAGTCCCTCGAGCGTGAGGTATCCTAGCTTTTGTTTCCCTCTGAAACATATCATCATAGTCCCTTGATACAAAGATCATAGACCCACGATGTAGCCTCACGAATACATGATTTCGTCCCTCGATTGTTGCCTCAAGTGATGATCGTCCCTTGAATGCGCTAGGATACTTCCTACAAGTTGCCTATGACCATCGATGTCCCTTCGATGTCCTTCTACATCCAGAATAGGGTTACCTACCAACTAATGGTATGTGTTAGTGTTTTAAGTTGGCATTAATTTTGGTAAAACTAGGCTTTAGCAATGTCATGATAAATGTCATGACATTGAGAGATTGAAGATAAATCCTACCGCTAAGGATGTTAAAACAACAGGCGGAAGCTAAAGGCGTCTTGAAATTCTGCGAAAACGATCGATGTCATAACAGATGTTATGACATTACATTCTGAATCTGTTTTCTGAGATTTTTAGGAAGTTTGTTGAAATTGCTAAATATTGTTTTACATTATTATAAAGCATGCTCACGTGGCTTCTAGGTTAATCTTAATTAAACCTAAATTGGTTGTTGAAAAGACCATGTTTTTAGGATTAAATTAAGTGAACCCTAGCTATCTTTATGGAATCCCAAAACTGAAGTTTCAGGACTGCTTCTATAAAAGGAATTCAACCCTTACAAGCGTGTTGCGCCTTGGAATTGATAAAAGAGATAGCAGCTTGTTTTTGTGTACTGTTAGGATTTATAACAGTTGGTATTTGTAATTCTAGTTTCTCTTGTGAGCCAAGCAACTATCAATTGATAAGTGCATTGGACTAGGATTTATTTGTAAGGGTAGTTTATCACTCAAAGCTTTAAAGCAGTGTTTGTCTCTTGATTGAAAGCTTTGAGCGAGATCAAGATAGTTTATTGAAGTGTGTCTTCACAATTCAATTAGTCGATAGGTTGATATCCTTGTTGTGATTGAGGGGAGTGAGTAGGTACTCGGATCTAAGTAGGACTTAGGTTGAAGTTGCATTGGGTAGGTTTTAAGTGAAGGAGATAAAGCGGTGGTTTATTCTGAATTAATTCTACTAATAGTGAATTTCCTCCACGGCTTGGTAGCCCCGGATGTAGGTGTAGTTAGACCTTTGAGCTGGGTAAACAACTTATTGTGTTCTTCTTGTTATTTATATTTCTTGTGTAAATTGTTAGAGTGTCGAGATAGTGTGTCATAACATTCTACGTGACATCACGTATCTGCTGCCGAAATTTAATTGGCATCGAGGCGGGCACCACACTGTTATTTTAGGTGAGATCTAGGGATAATAGTTTCTGGCGTAATGGATAAAGAAGGAGGATTTGGAGGAAGACCATCTATTCTGGATGGGTCTAATTATGATTACTGGAAGCCTTGTATGGTTGCCTTCTTAAGATTAGTGGACATTAAAGCTTGGAGAGCTGCTGACAAAGGATGGAAACATCCCATCAAGCTTGAGAAAGATGGGACTACTGTCTTGAAACCTGAGGAGGAATGGAGCAAAGAGGAAGAAGAGCTAGCTCTAGGGAACTCTAAAGCATTGAATGCTCTGTTCAATGGTATTGGAGGAACATCTTGATTTGGTCCATCAATGTCGGCCATGGATGTTTGGGACACTCTCAGAACTACTCATGAGGGGACATCCAAGGTGAAGATGTCAAGACTTTAGATGCTCACTACCAAATTTGAGAATTTGAAGATGAAGGAAGATGAGAATATTCATGAATTTCACATGAATATTTTGAAATTGCCAATGCCTCGGGGCACTTGGTGAAAAGATGTCGAGAAGAAAGCTGGTGAGAAAGATTCTCGGATCCTTGCCTAAGAGTTTGCAATGAAAGTCACTACAATAGAGGAGGCTCAAGACATCGGCACCTTGAAGGTTGAAGAACTTATTGGATCCCTTATGACTTTTGAGATGGGAATCGGTGGCTGATGACAAGAAAAACAAGAGCATAGCACTTGTATCCAACCGAAGAGGGTGAAAGGTGGAAGATGAAGAAGATATGGAAGCTATAGCCATGCTTGGAAGGCAGTTCAACAAGCGATCGGAGGTTGATCAAAGTCAGGTCAAATGTCGAGGATATTCCATCGACATTAACGGATCTTATGACTCAATGGAAGATCCAAGTCGGAGAAAAAAGGAAGTCAAGGCGATGAGAATCCAATGTCATGGATGTGAAGGATTTGGACATATTAAAGGTGAATGTCCTACCTTTCTTAAGAATCAAAGAAATGTGATACGGTGAGCTGACTTTGTAGGATTTTGTATCAAATGTGCGGATAGCAAGAGTCGCCACCGACTTTTATTTTTATCAATTAAGGAAGGTAAAAGTAGAGAAAAAAGACCCGTTAGATTACGAGTTCGGAGAATAGTTATGAAAAGGAAGGTATTAGCACCCTTTCCATCCGTAGTTATCTACGGGCTCTTAGTTGCTCTAGATCACCTTTTAAAATTTGCTTTCTGTGTGTTTGACAAAGATGTTTTGAAAAAAGGCATTTCGCTTTGACTTTGTAATGACTCATGTAGGAGTGTATACAAAGTGTTCGGAAATGTTTTGTTTTGAAAAGAATTTGAACTTTGAAAAAAGAGTGTGTGGTGTGAAAAGCATTTGATTTTAGAGCAAGCAACTAAAGACTTATTTACCCACAGAATTGGTGCGTTTTGTTGTACTTCTACATTCCTTTAGAATAGCGCTAGCCATACCATTAGTTAGTAGGTAGCTCCATTCGTTGGATGTAAGCGGGACATTCGAAGGACATCGGATGGTCATAGAAAACTTGTAGGAAGTATCCTAGCACATTCGAAGGGACTATCATCATTTTAAGTAGCGACAATCGAGGTCAAGATCATGTATTCGGGCGACATCGTGGGTCTTATGATCTTTGTATCGAAGGGACTATGATGATTTGTTTGGAAGGCAGCGGTGCTAGAATACCTCGTTAGGGGACATGACCATTTTGAATTCGAAGGCATCGAGAGATTACCTAAAGGGTGCGTGTGTGAAAGAAGTGTGTTGAATTCAGGATATTTTATCTTGAAAATTAGTGGGCTATGTTCAATTTTATCTTGCCATACCGCTAATTACTAGCAATTTATAGGGTGCGGAAAGTAAAATGCGGAATGTAAGCGGAAATGTAAAGGTGCGGAAAGTAAAACCTCGCTATTACATGGCTTTGGGCGGATACATAATTTTAAATCACGGAAAATAAAGATCCTAATTAAAACTATTACAACCCATATGCAATTACATTATTGGAAAAATAGAATGATAAAAAGAAAGCGTCCGAATCGGACAACTTTGTGAAAAGAATAAGAAAATCGGAAATATGATGAAAATGAAATAAGAAAAATGTTAGAAAAATGCAAGTTTTAATATGAAAAATTACTACATCTTTGGAAATAAGAAAATAAGCTAAAATAATTTTTGGGATTTTTAGATGCATTTGGTAATTAAAAACTAATTTACAATGATTTAAATGCTAAATTACAAATAAAAATAAATATGCATGCAAAAATATGTTTTTTAATTTATTAAATTAAATAAAGATTTTTATGAAAATAATGCAAAAAGAATAAATATTTTTGGTAAATTTTAAATGCAGAAATAAAATATGAAAAGAAATTAAAATTGAATAGAAATATTAAAATAAATGGAAAATATGAGAAAATATTGAAAAGTGAAAGTTTGGGAAAAAGAAAAGCAAAACGGTAGGGAAGGATCGGTGATGTCCTTTGAGGTATCTACATACGACAAATGTTCTAACCAGAGCTACATGACACTTGGTGTTTGAAATTCAAAATCAAATCAATATGAAGGTAAGCGTGTCGATTTGAATTCAAACCCGGTCAGTGTGTGGACCCCATGTGTAACAGTGGCGAATCGAGGCGAGCCAAACTTCAGCGTGCGGTCGACTTTCAGCAGGGTCCTCGCCGGAGCTGGGGCTCGGTCATCTTCTCGGTGCCCTTGACCTAAAAACATGCAAAATGCATCATTCAGCGTGAAACAAAAGCCGGGATCGACTAATTCGATCCTTGCGAACACGATGGTGCGATCCTTTCGTCTGAAGCGGCACGGAACTCGTGTTTGAAACTCCGACTCTAAAACCCTAACAATGGCATGTTTGGATTTCTCGTGGAAACTTTCATGTAATGCATCAAACATGATCTAATGATACCACGGACACAAACAAATACATGAAAGCGATTAATAATGCATGGAATTATGAAATCGAAATTTGGAAAGTTGCAAACCGGTGAGAACTCAAGGGCACGTTACGGCGACTGGGCTTGGTATAGTATGGATCGATTCTTTGGAATCTACGGAAGGTGATTGAGTGGTTAAATTGGCCTGAAGCTTGCTGAAAACAAAAATTCGAATTTTTGGATTCTTGAAAAATTTTGCAAGAGTTTGGGTTTGTTCTTTGGCTAGGGTTTCGTCCTTGGTTTGTACACAATGCTGGCAATTTATAGAAGAGATTTGATTGGCAAAAGAGTGGAAAAAAAGATTGCTTCATCAATGTGCAAATATTTTCTTTGAAAATAAAATCAAATCTTGAAAAAAATATGATTTTCTCATCAATGCCATGGCTTGCACGAATTTGGTAAGTGTATTGGGCTTTCTTGGACATTAAGAAAGATATAAATCCAACAATTGAAGAAATAACCTAATTTTCATATTTTACATAATTTATTTTTGAATTAAATGTTGTAAAATTCAAATATAAATCACAAAAATAGAAAATTACCAATGTCAAGCATTTATAGGTCAAAAATATTGTCATGAGCAAGTTTGGATCAAAAGATTATAGGCCCATTTGGAAAATTTTGCAATTTGACCAAAATGTCCTTTTGTGCAATTGTCCAAAATTGCCCAACTTCTGAATAGTGTATCTTGCTCAATTTTCCACATTTTTGAGTGTTCTTGGACTTTTTGGAAAGATCTAAGAGTCCTCTAAACAATGTCTTTGGTCTCATCTCAATTGGAATTACCATGCTCAATATATCTTCAAAACAAAAAGTTGACTTTTTGTTGACTTTGAAAATGACCTGTAATGTTGAGCTATACCTCTCAAATGAAGCATTTTTTGGACATTCTTGTGAGACATGAAGTTGTAGAGAATTGAATTTCCTTCAAAATGAGCTTTGGTGGGAAAATTTACGAGAAAGTATGAGAAAGTTATGATCGGTCAAAGTTCGTTGACTTTTCACCTAGAAACCCTAATTTAGAAAGTTTGACTTTTGAGCAAATCTTGAGTTTTCTTGATGAATCATGATCAACCCTTGATCAAATGATGAATGTAACTTCAAAATGAGGATGTTGACCAAAAATATGAAGTTTGGTGTATGTTGACCACAGTTGACTTTTGTCCAATCTGATTGATTTTCAACCATCGAGCAATTATGAGGAAACTTGACTTGTGAAGCTTGAAACTTGACATGGAGAATCTTTGAAACATATGAGGAGCATGAAGACCATTGGAGATGTTGGAAATCCATCTTGACTTGAGAGATACCAAACCCTAGTTTGGGTTGATTGTCTAGGAGAGAGTTTGTCGATCGACTCTTGAGGAATCCTTGAGCATAGATGTATGAAATCTCTTGAGAAGATGGAGGGCAAATTTTGGGGTATGACAGTGCCCTGTTCAATCTTCTTGTCTTTGGAGGGTTAGATTGACATGCTTGTCTTCGTGACTGAAGGTAGAAGATGATTGAACACTCAATACACAAAATTTGCACTCGCTATGGTGACGATGCGGAATGGGCTTCGGATGCCATTTGGAGAAGTTGGAGACTTATTTGAGGAGCGAGTCGTCGCTAGACTCGAGGTTGTTAATAGGAGAGCTGGCGGAGATGGGCTTAAGATGCCATCTAGAAAGGTCGATCTTTGAGGAGTGAGTCGTATGTTGGCTCTGTAGATGTTCTGGAGCGGAGAGGAGATGGGCTTAAGATGCCATCCGAGTCGTACGCTAGACTTCGTGTTCACTTTGAATGAAGTTATTAGTGCATATTGATTTTTAACCATATAAGCGGTATACGAAAGTGAAGAGATGTTGACAAGTAGTCGAGATGGGCTTAAGATGCCATCAAAAGGCAAGTCGCGCTAGTCTCTGTAATTCTTTGTTGATAATAAGGAATCGAATAAATCTTCGTCTTGATTACTGAGGGAGATTGTAGTTGGCAAAATGTGGATAGCTTCCTGTTGTGCATCGGTGTTGATCCATTACACGTCGGAGGATAACCGGTGGTCTTTCGGATAGTTTTCCGTCGGTTGGGCTTAATCTGGACCGATCGTCGGAGGACAACCAAGGCGATCTTCGAGATAGTTTTCCGTCGGTTGGGGCTTAATCTGGACCAATCGTGGAGGGCGACCAAAGGCGTCTTCGGATAGTTTTCCGTCGATTCGGGCTTAATCTGACCCGATCGTCGGAGGACAATCAAGGCGGTCTTTCGAGATAGTTTTCCGTCGGTTCGGGGCTTAATCTGGACCAATCGTCGGAGGACGACCAAGGCGGTCTTCGGATAGTTTTCCGTCGTTTGGGGCTTAATCCTGGACTGTTTGCGTCGAGTGGTTACTTTTTTAGAAAAACAAGAGAAACTTTGATAGAATATTTGTTAGTTTTATGCAAAGTATGATGCATGTGATGTATATGAATGACATATGCATGAATTATGACTTCATGAGAAATGTATGGATGATAGATGTTGTGATATTCAAAACATATCCATCTTGAAGAAGATGCGGATGTTACGCTGAAGATTTCTAACTTCGCTTGGGGTTTGTGTAGGTGAGAACCCGCTTTTGAAGGAGAAGAAAGATATCTGGATTCCTCAGATGCACTATCGACCAAGTCTTGGGCCTAGACATTGTTGAGGAAGGTAGAGATTGAGAAGCTCGTTGTTGGAGATCTCATAGACCTGTGAGGAGAATGCGGAAGGCGATTTGTTGGGGACCTTGTATGTAGATCCTGTTGAGGAATTTAAAAGATGCTCTGAGGGATTGAGTGGATCTGTTGGAGAGCATTTGATAGTTGGGGAGGCCAGGGTTGGAAGAGTCGGGAACTCGTTGTAATCTCTGGTGGGAATAAAGGTGTATGTTTCCTCCGATGCACTATCGACCAAGTCTTGTCTGGATACGCTGGGAGGAGAGGGAGGATTGAGAATATCATTGGGGATGAAGTGTTATGGCTTGGAGGCGATGTAGCGTTGCTCGGTTGAGTGGAATCAACTTGTGGATTAACATATACTCCGTAGGGAAGGTGTGTTGTGGTGACACCTTTATGCTCTGCGGAACTATTTGTGACTCTAGTCGTCATCCCGATTCCTAGAACACGTAGTAAGTACCTTTGCATGTTCACTTTTAGTATGTTTGCAAAGAGATTTTCTTGTCAAGTGTGTATAATCATTCAAAGCAAGCGTTGGACTTATTGCAAGCGACAACGGTGAAAATTGTGAAACAGAACTTGCATTTATTTGAAATGTGGCGTATGGCCAAGTAGTTTATACACAAGAAGGTAAAAGCTATCGGAAACAACCTCGTTAATTTCCAACTATGCTAGTACTCATATATTTCGACTATCTCATCTCCTTCGGTAGAAAGTGAGTGAATTGATCTTCGCCATTTGAATCTTGAATCTGATAGTAGTGGAGGCGGTGATCGGAAGAGACATAGTCGTGCGCTTAAATCCTAACTTTTGCCTAGACCGCCCTCGGGTTTTCGGTTCTGGGATACCCTTTTTGCCCAAGCCGCCTTTTCGGGTTTTCGACTTGCGGGTGTACATGTTTGTATATATCCTTTATTTTTGAACCTTTTGGTTGCGGAGATCTTATTTTTGCCTAGGCGATCGACCTAGCGGGTCTCTTTTATCGTAGTATTTTTGACTATATCTGCGTTCACGGGTGTGGGAAGTCTTCACCATCCATGGTGCTAAGTATCATAGCTCCGCAGGAAAATCTTGTCTTGACTACAAAGCGGTCCCTCATAGGTGGGAGTCCATTTGCCCTGGGATCACCTTGTGGAAGGATGGTGCGCTTGACTACTAGATCACCGACTTGGTAGACTCGGTGCTTGACCTTCTTATTAAATGCTCGATCATTCGTTTATGATAAATCATCCATGGCGGATGGGCGAGTCGTTTTCATCGATCAAGTTAATCGGTCAAGCGATTCGGACCCGATCGTCTTACCTAACTCTGCCTCTGGAGGACTACGGTTGAGGTATACGAACCTCGATGGGTAAGGCGGCTTCCATACCGTAGACAAGAAGGGGTTGTTGATGTTGTTCGTTGTAGTGTGATAACCATGAAGAGCAAATGGTAACATCTCATGCCAATCTTTGTAAGTCACGGTCATCTTACGTATGATCTTCTTAATGTTCTTGTTGGCGGCTTCCTGCGCCATTCATCTTAGGCCGATATGGAGAAGAATTGTGATGCTTGATCTTGAGCTGCGTGCGAGTTCGGTGATCATTTGTTGTTGAGATTGGAGCCGTTATCATGATAACCCTTTCGGAGTGCCATCTGAGCGAGATAAGATTATGCTTGATGAATCGAGCCTGACATTCTTGGTAGAGATCTGAGCAGTTGCTTACCCACTTGGTAAAGTAATCAATTGCCACAAGGATGAAGCGATGCCCATTGGGCTGTGGGCTTAATTTCTCCAATCATGTCAATGCCCACATTGCAAAGGCCAAGGAGAAGTTAAAACATTGATCTGGAGTGCGTGTACTTTGTCGGCATAAATCGGCGCTTGTGACAAGATCGAGCATAGCGGTGACAATCGACTTCCATGGTAGACCAATAGTAACTTTGTTCTCAAAATCTTCTTAGCCATAGTGTGTCCCTTTGAGTGGGTACCAAATTAAGCCTTCGTGTAACTCTTCCATGATCGCATTCTTTTTGGTCTACAGTAGATGCACAAGTCGTGGTTGCGCTTGTATAAGATGTCGTTCTTTGAGGAAGAATTTGGATGCAAATCTCCTCATGAACTTCTTATCGTTGGAGATGCCCTGCGGGATATTCACGAGTCTCGAGATACCTCTTCCGTCATAGTACCAGGTTTCTTTTGCGTCAAGCTCACAACAATATCTTTGGTTCGTCAAACTTCTCAATGATGATGCGGGAGCCTCGTTGTCCCATCTAACCTTGAACATAGGCGACATAGTAGCCAATCGTCGCGATTCTCTTATCGTGGAATATGATTGAAAGTGATCTCTTGAGTAGGGAATCAAACTCGAACATGCTCGTCTGGAATGAGATTCGGATGCTTAGTATCCTGCCTAATCAATCGTGATCACCAAAGTAGTCTCCATACACTTGCAAGAACTTGATTCTTAGGTCAATAGCGACTTTAAGACCCATGATGCAGCTTCGTACTCGGCCATGTTGTTAGTGCAAGCTGAAACATAATCTGGCGGTGAAAGGAGTATGTCCGCTTTGTAGGGATGTAATGATGGCGCCAATGCCATTGCCAAGTGCGTTCGAGGCTCCATCAAAGACCATAGTCCATCGGGATCCTTGTTCAAGTCCTTCGTGCAGAGTCGAGCGCATAGGCGATAGTCATCTCGGCGATGAGCCAAATGATCGGCTACCACACTTCCTTTGATCGCTTTACGAAGTGTCTTTGGATGTCATATTCGGTCAAGATCATTTGCCATCTTGCTATTCTTCGGAGAAGGCTGGTTTCTCAAAGATGTATTTTATCGGATCCATCTTGGAAATCAATAAGGTAGTGTGAGTCAACATATCTTGTCTTAGTCGTGACAGCCCAAGCCAGCGTTGCAAGTTTTCTCATTGTGAGTATCTTGTTTCCGATCGGTAAACTTTTGCTAAGGTATATTGCATGCTCTTTTCGACCAGACTCGTCATGTTGCCCCAACACACACCCATTGAGTTCTCTAACATGTCAAGTACATGATAAGAGGTCTTCCTTGGTGGCATCGGAATAGGAGGATTACTGTGGGTACTCCTTGATTTTGTCGGCGATCGGATAATCGTTCCATTCCACTACTTGATCTTTCTTTAGTAACTTGAAGATTGGCTCACGGGTAGCGATTAGGTGTGCAATGAATCGGCAATGTAGTTGATCGTTGAAACCTCGACTTCTTTCTCGTGCGGGTTGGCATCTCTTGAATAGCTTTAACCTTGGCGGGATCAACTTCAATACCTCTTCCGACTACAAACCCTAGGAGTTTTCGGATCGACTCAAGGTGCACTTGTTGGGATTGGTCTCAATCGTACTTCTTTAATCATCGAGCGGTTTACGCAGAGTGATCAAGATGTTCTTCTTGATTGTGATCGAGCTATCATGTAGGTCGGCGTAGACCTCTATCTCGTGATGAATCATGTCATGAAATAATGTCACCATAACACTTGCGATAAGTGGCGCTGCGTTCTTCGTCGAGCAGGCATAACCTTGTAGCGAAAGTGCCCGTGTGTAACAAAAGTAGTCTTCTCCATGTCTTGGGGCCATTTGATCGATTGTGGAGAAACCATCCATGAAGGAGAAAACCTTATCTTGGCGGTGTTGTCTCGAGAACATCAATATGAGGAAGTGGAAATCGTCTTTCGGACTCGCTTTGTTCGGATCTCGTAATCCACACACATTAGTACTTTACCATCCTTCTTAGGCACGGGTACCATTAGCAACCAGGGGATAGGAGGTAGCGGCTAAGAAACACGCATTGAGCTGCTTCATAACCTCGGCTTTGATCTTCTCGACATCTCGGGCCGCATCTGACAGACCTTACATTTTATTGGGAGAAAACCCTCTTTTGTCGGCAATCGGTGCACCACAATATCAATGTCAAACCCGGCATGTCTTCGTATGACCAAGCAAAAACCTCAACATAGTCTCGTAGCAGAATCAACCTTTCTTTAACATTTTTCTCAAGACCGCTCCTATCTTGATCTCTTTTACATCTTCGTCGGTGCCCAATTCACAACCTCGACTTGCTCTTCGGTGTGGTTATAACTCTGCTCTTCTTGCTGTGTGGTCATGCAGATTCTTGGCACTTCACAATCTTCCTCACTTCGTCTTGGCTTGGTAGATCGGATTATCAAGTCATATTTAGCATAGTAGCATTAAAGTTGAGTGATTACGGTGTATCACGTGGGTGTGTAAAACATAGCTTTTGAAGGGTGATAAAGTAAAGAAAGAAAACAAACAATTGAATGCAAAAGTCCAGCGATTTATTGAATGAAAATACATGAAGCGACAAATAATAACCCTATGAAGCGAGCCATGATGCCCAGGCGAGAACTAGGCTTTCAAAGTTTATTGTTCAAAACATAAAGAAATACGAATAAGCAAAACAAAACAAGAGCAATTACTCGACTAAAGGAGATTGGTATGGCGTCTTGATCTTCCAATTCTTTGAGCCCTTTATCAGGTTGGGAAGATCCACTAGCGATGTCGAGGCGTTGTCGTTGTCTTCTATAGCATGGATTCCACTCGGTTGATCACGGAAAGGAAGTTGGCCGCTTGCTTCGCGGCGTATCATCTTGACCCTTGATGGTGAAGCCTAAACGGTCTTGTCAAATTTGAAAGGAAGATCGGGGAGCTGACCCCAAATAGTACTCTTTCCTTCTTCAGCGACATCTTTCAATGAGGCCATCTAGGCGGAACTTGTGTAACCGGGAGTGTGGGAGAGTCAGAGCACGACTCTGGGGATTGTTTCAAAAGCTTGTGAGGTCTCGAAGAATTCACCTTCCATCTCAAGGTAGCGGAATAGTTGTAGATGGTGACCATATACTCTTCTTCACCATTGCTGTAACAACCTTCCCTTTCAGGGTATTTGAACCCGATGTAAGGTAGAGTATGCAGCGCGCCCGTGTATCCAAGGCGTCAAGTAGGCAAGAATAAAATGGACGGATGTCCATGACAAAGAAGGTGGAATCAAAAGTGCGGGAACCGACTTTAGCAGTGATGAGCTCTCAAGTGGTTAAGCTTAGAACCATCAAAAGCTCTCACAATTATGTCACTGGGTCTGAGAACCAACCTTGACATCAAGCCGATCAAAAGCGTTATTCGGTAGGATATTGAGGAGAACCGGTATCAACCAAGACATGAGGCAGTGCGCCCTTGACGAGAGATGTGCAAGGCTTTGTTGTGTTCTTTCCGGCGGGAGTCAAATCGACATTAGAAGCCTGGGCCGTTGTTGGCGGCCGGGCTAGCGATACAAACTTGACGATCGGTGGTAGTGTCTTGCGGCCGCGTGAGCATTCTTGAAACTTCACCAGGCATTAGCATGAGCCTCGGAGCACAAGAGAAGAGCAAGCATGGATATCTTGGGCAGATCATCATCCCATTTCCACAACATTGTAGTCACTCTTCTTGATAATCTTGAATTTCCTCCATTTCTTGTTTGGAGGTGTCTTGATAACTTCCTTTGGTATACGGTTGGCGGGGATGAGTCATGGTTCTTTCCTACAGGGGGATATTGATTGAGTAGTTTGGAATGCGGTTGGAGTCGCGATGTCTTTTTGGAGGAGAGATATGGGAGAATACTCTTCGGTTAGGTCACCTTACTTGATCCGGTGATGTTGTCAATGTCGGGAATAGAAACTTGATAAGATCTTGATAGTCGGGAGGTGCTTGGCGCTTCATGATAGTAAACATCGACTCCATAGTTCAAGGGATAGCCTTGTCGAGAGGAATATGCCTTTGGTCTTGGAAGTGATAATGAGAGGCGCCACTCAGAGCACGGGGATGTGGAGGAAATCCTTATAGTGTTAACATCGGCATAGTCTTGAAATCGTCACCCCATCCGGTTCATGTAACATCTTGATAGAATTTTGTGGCTCTCGGGGAGCATGTACTTCACCATGTAATCATACTTTCCACTTGGCTGCCCCAGGTATCCCACAGATGGTACAATTTCATTTGCATTGTCGATCTTCACTTAGACATTTCTTCACCACGGCTTACGCACGGTGGTTTGAAATAGTATCTCACGGTTATCCATCATGCCTTTGAGCAGCGTCTTCTGACCAAGCACAACCATCGGTGCGGATGGGCTGTAGCGACAATTCTACGGGCATCTGGATTGACACGACACTTGACAAATTCTTCTTGATCATCGGAGGAATGGTCAAGTCATCTATGTTGAAAACATAAGTATCGTCCTGTGACATTGGAACTCTTATCATGGTTAGGCATAGGCGCGTTGATCACATTCGGTCTCAGCGGAGGATCAAATTGATCTGCTTAGCTTGATCATATCTTGAATCTTGTTCTTGAGCCCACAATTGTCGGTGTATCCTGTGCTATTGGAATGGTAAGCACACTTAGCATTAGGATTGTACTTGGAGGAAGTGTTGACATTACGAGGAGGATCCTCGAGGTGTCGACTCTGCGTTCAACATGTGTTGCAAGGCTTGCGACAAAGGCATGTTGATCTTATGGCATCTTGGTGGCGTTACGCTACAGCGTTGTCTACGTTGAGGTTGTCTGATGTAGGATTGGAGATCCTGGCCTTACCAGTTGAGCACGGTGGGTCTTGGCTCGGCTTTTCGACCATACACATTGGCTTCTTTCTTACCACCAAAGATCTCTTGGCGGCATTTGAAGATGACTACATAGATCTTCCCACTCTTGATACCGGCTTGATCGCTGCTTTGTCAATATCATTTCGGTGAATCCAGGATGAAGAATTTCAATCGGATGATTGAAGAATGGGCTGTCGGTGTCCCGTGAACATATCAACCAACTCCACCATTGGACAAGGGTGGTTGAACTCTGCTGCTAGGTCTCTCCATTTGAGCATACTCCTTGAACTTCTCGTCACGACCCATAGACATGCTTTGTAGTTGCATGCAGTGGGTGTCAATTGACATTGTACTCATGCATGCCAGAAAGCATCGACTAAAACTCCAATGCGGATACGGTCATTCTCTGGCGATAATACCATTCCAAGCTGGGTCGGGACAAACTCTCTTGAAAATAGTGCATCCACGACTTTCATCATCGATTGTGGGGATTGATCTTACGGACATAGGACTTGAATGCGGCTTAGGGCAAGACATTGCCATCATACTTAGCAAAAGTAGGAACCTTGGACTTGGGAGGAATCACACACGGGAACAAGACTTAGATCATCAAATTCAGCCGGACATCTTCAAGTTTTCCACGGCGTTCGAGACGGTCTTGAGTTGTTTGTACTTGTCATCTTCATCGAATGTTGGCTATAATCAGTGGTGCTCCCTCCTCTTTCTTTGGCTCGCGATCACCTTCATCACCTTGGTACTCCCTCGGTATGGACACTTCCTTGAGGAGGTCAATGCAGTGACCACCTTAGGACCCCTTTGAAACGTCTTCCCATGTTGAGGAGACCATGACCTTCTTCTTCTTGTTGATGAGCTTGGGATCTTCTGGCCTTGGACCCGAGTTGGTGAACATCTATTTGGCCAGGCATTAGGCACAGGATCTTTGTGATCAGATTTCAAGAGCCATTTCTACTAAAATAAATAGCGAGCAAATGGAAACCAATCTCGATGTACAGCGATGATATGTTGATATCTTGTCACGATGTTTATGCAAATGCAATGCAATGTTTTCAAGGACCTTAGAGATTTAAATTTGTTAAACAAGCAATGAACAAACATTTATTAGCACTCTTCTCATTATTCTTTTCTTTTTAAGTCAAGAGATAGTTCAAAGCAATAAAAGAAATCATAAACATCCTAAAGCTCTAAGTCTCCCATGGGGCT